>CANSGD010000310.1:0-265598 GCA_947645195.1 Patellifolia procumbens
AAAAGAAGAGTTGAGTCCTTTAACGTTTCCTCCTTTCACTTAATGTAGCTTTTCAATGTTTAAATTTGTGGATGTAGTGCTCAGAACGACTGAAGTAGATCATATTACAATTATATTGTAGAAGTTATAAACATCTTTTGTTTCTCGTAATACGTTTAGTTTTTGAAGACTTATATCGTAGTTGGAACTCTTAGAAGAAAGGACAAGTTGATGAAGACATATAGCAATCAAATTGGCTTTCAATCGCCACTTTTGTCTAAGGTAGAGCTTTGAATGCATATTTTAATATCCTTGATATTGAAACTACTTGATGTAAATTTTAGCTAGCTTTTGGACACTTATGTAAGTTGAATATATACGGAGTATTATCGAATATGTTTTATTGTCCTTGATGATGATGTTGATCTTATGATCAATGAGAATGCATTAGGGTCTATTATAATTGTAAAGAATGGCACACAACAGATTATCAGGTGGTAAAAATTGGATTCAAAATCAACTGGCACATACTAAAGTGTGGCACACAACAGATTATCAGTGATGAAAATTGAACAAAATCATGGGCCATATACTAAAAGTGTGGCACATATCTTGCATCATTGCATGACCATTGGTGACAGAATAAGAATTAAGTATAGCCAAAACATGACAAGATTGCCCATAAGCATGATAATAGGCGATATATCTAAAATGTGTCGCCCAAAACATGAACTACATACCCATGAGCAAGAAAATAGGCGATAGAATTTTAAAAGTGTCGCCCAAAACATGGGCTACATAAAATATTTTGTTGCCCATTTGCAAGAATTTAAGCGACAAATTATATTAGTGTCGCCCAATATATGGGCGGAGAATTATTTTTTGTTGCCCATTTGAAAATGTGGGCGATAGAATTATTGAAAGTGACGCCCAAACTAAGGGCGACCGATAGGGCCACACTTGTGTCGGTTGAACTTTTTGACGCCTCATCTGGGCGACATTTATGACTTTGGGAGGCTAAATGTTTTGTGGCCCAATGTCACTTTTCTTGTAGTGAGGGGGTCTTATTTTATTCGTCTTAATGATACTATCATAATATCAACTTTTTATAGTTTTACTTATCAATAATTAGATATATTAAAGTTTAAAGTATTGCATTTTATAGTGTGCAAACAAAAACGTTGCTAGTATTACGAAACTGGAAAGTACTCTATTATACTTTTGTGTTAGAGAGACCAACAAGTCGCTCTTGAAAGCTTCCTCCAACTTTTCCAAACGAAGGATCAATCCATTAAACTTGTTGAGGTGATCTCTTGTTGTCGTACTACCATCTCTATGCCAAACAAATATTTATTGATAAACAACTTACTCGCCAAAGACTTTGATTTCTGAAATAACTTTTCATGCTTCTTGCCTCCTTCGCGTTGTCACATCAAGAAAGGCATACTTAATATCAGGTGCAAGCAAGAGATAACCGGAATGTTGACATACTGACACCGCTTTAAGTTTTTCACTCTAAAGCGTTGACCAAGCCGGACTTCTTGTCCTCTAGGATATCGTACAAATCCTTTACCGATTTGTTTTTCTGTAAAACGAAATTATTTTAGCCATTGAACAATTCCATCTCAAACTTTCCACCATAGACTTTGTCCATCTTCTCTAACCAAAGCTCTTGATATCAACTTGTATGTGCGCAAGCGGAAGCAAAATACTAATAACAATAACAACGATAATATAAAATAAAATAAAGTTGCGAACTTTGAGAATAAAAAGACAAAAGGTTGTACAATTAAATCTCTCACCAACCAAGCAGTGAAAAACCTGTTTACACAAGTTTGTTAATTTATGAGCAATTACTCTAAAACTCTCCTAACTCGGACGCCACCTTGGCTTTTTCCACACTTTCTCTACTAAGACTTAACTAATTCTCAACTAAGACCTTTACGTTGAAATTGACATCTCATCCCTCTTTATATAGAAGACTGGAGGTTAGGAAAACCATGAGCCTAGTTTAAAAAGAAATAATAATAAGATAATAATCACGAAACAAATATTATCTTATCTTAGGAATCAATGTTATCCTATAATTAAGAAACAAATGATTATAATCTTACTAGACTACAATTAAGGAAACAAGATATAAAAAAAACCAAGAAAAAAGCCGAAAAAAAAAAAGAAAGTTGTCCGTTGAGCTTGCAGGCTGCGTTGGCCCCTCGCCCATTTCTTGTCTTCTTTTCCTCCATGTTCATTTACTTTCATGAGATTCACAATGCCTTCCCTAACCCAGTAACCATATTGACTCCATTGGAATTATTGCATCAACCCATATTGTAACACCCCCCAAATTCGTCTCTATTTTTATAAATATTTCCACGTAAAACGAGGTGGCTAGAGGTGCTATCGCCACGGTGATACGTATATGGCTGATAAAACAAGATATTAAATAAACCTATTAACTTTTAAAAATAAAACAGCGGAAGTCTTAAATTAAAATTAATCAGAAGACAACGGGAAACCACCTTTAAGGCACCTTATTAAATATCCTTAGAAATCCAAACTTCCAACTTAACATTTTAAAATAGTCCCATAAGGTACTAATGTTATTGAGTCAATCTCAAATAAAACCTACGTGGCTGAACGTAATAGTGAAAAACGACTTGTTGAAAGATCCCTTCCCAATGATGCTCATCACGAATACCTGAAAAGAAATCTTTCTCTCCATACAACATAAGGTTGAGGTGGGTCGTTGCAGGTCCATAATACAATGGACGACACACAAAAAGTACACGTCAGCTGTGGGCTGAGTACACACTAACAAAGTTTAAAGCATAACAAAACATCCTAGCATGATACTAACAAAGTAAAACAAGGCATGACTTAATAACTCGACTCTTGACTCATCAGACAGACGATTTAATTACTTTATTATTGAATTGGCATTGAACGGGCACCGTCATCCACCAGGATTCATACAGGCTACTACTATTTAAAAGTGATAAGAGCGTCCCTAGGGCGTCCTCAAATCGAATAACCTTGAAAGTGATAAGAGCGTCCCTAGGACCGACCTCAAATCAAATAACATTGCCTACAACATCAGAATGATCATACCTCTAAGTAAGAGTCTTACCTGGATTAACCCTTACTCAGAAAGTCTAGCTAACCTTAGCCATCACGAGCAATTACTAAACTATAGATTATCTACATCGTCATGTAGAAGCCTGTGAAAGAAATGTACAACACTACGATTGTCATCCCCTCCCCAATTTGTTTAATACTCATAGGGGATCCATCCTACGGAAGTTTTAATGCCATTCTTTCTTTCACTTTAAGTGCTTTAGTGTTTTATGGAAGTATAGACACGTACAAGAATGTCATAAATACTCACATGGCACAAAGACACTCATAAAACCATATACATTCTCTTATCTTAAATCACGTTAGGTGATCAAATAACATTCCTTTGATTAATTCCTCGACTTAACATGAAGTTACCTCGAACTTCTTAATTGAACTTACTATACTTGACTTGCTTAATCTCAGAAGACTAAAATTGCTTGATTACAAAATAAATCATGCTTAAGGACAACTTGCCAAAAATAAACATGTAAGAACTCCTTTAACATGATAAACTTGCCTTTCAATAAAACTTACTAAACAACATGCTATCATAATACTTTCATACTTAACTCCTATGGATCATGTATCATACAAGTCACATAAAACATGATTTATCGTCATATAGACCAAACAATTGAGTCCTCTAATCATGACACTAAGTTTTTCATGCTTCACGACAATCAACGAAATAAATAAACTAACATGATTCCTAACCCTAGAATTTTACTAATGTGTACTTACCTCTGAAGCGTGATTTCAACACAACTACGTACTAAAACTCCCCTTCTACCAGTTGGGTACCTAAAACATATATTGAGTCATAATCAATACTCAATTCACATCAAGTTATTAATTTAGAATTCTAAAAAAAACAAAACAAATTTCAAACCTTACTATAAACTAAATTTTAGATTCTTTAAATAATAAAACTCTTTTTAATAAAAACTATACTACACCTTAATACATAAAAATATATGAAGATAATATGTTTATGCTTGTTTAAACCTTAAAACTTTACATTAATTAATAAAGCTGAAATTAAAATAAATCTAAGAGTAATTAATTTAGTATAATATTTAAAGATAGTAATTTCAATATAGTTTAAAAAAACAACAACAATTAATACTCTCATGTTTCCATAACAGATTCTCAAGCAAAGCAAAGATCAATTTTTTTAAAAAAACTTGCTGCGACACAGCTGGCCACCACAGCAGCCACGCCGGACCGCCAGTAAGGATGACATGCAGCAGCAGCCATAAACGAGGGCCATAAACAAAAACTCTCAACGAGATACACATCCACGAAATCAAGCGTGGAAGCAATAAGAATAAGAGGGGAAGAAGGAGGGCTCATCGGCCAACTCAGGCAGCTCAGGCCGACGAACCACCGCCTGCCGGCGAGTGCATAGCGGCCCAAACAAAGCAGTATTACAGCAGCGAAAACAGAGCAAGATGGCGTGAGAAAGAAATAAAACGAGCAAGGGAAGAACAAGGGCTAGCCGGAGTCGGAACCATCAAGTTTATTGGTTGGGCGCGAAGGATGAGCTTGCCGGCGATGGAGGTGAACCAGTGATTGTGCCGTTTTCCTCTGTTATTTTTGGTTGAGCGTGAATGGAAGGAGGAGAGGGGATGAAGGCTTTTATAGGCTTTGTTTTTTTATTTATTAGATACTAATTGAATTAGGATGATAAAATCATTAACCTAGTCAAACTCAGCTTAGAAAAGTCAAACAAGCTCCAAAAATCACCTTAAAGTTCGATTTTCATGAACCCTTTAGGAAAATATTAAAACTCTAAATATATTATAAAACTTAATAGTTCATGAAATATATTTACTAAAATAATCATAACTTTAAAGTAAAAGATTTATCCAATGCTTTAAATGATTACAATATTATACGGTATTACACATGTTGTCAATGATGAAGAAATAGACTACTTCTTAAGCAATATCTGGATAAAGTGGGATTTCCCTAGCCCGCGAACCGAAAACCATGTACATGTATACTAAGTGCTTGAGTTGAGCATATTTTTGGGTATTAATGTTTTAATTTTTCACCCTTTGGGTATCAAAGTTTATTTGCACACCTTTTGGGTATTGGAATGAAAATCCAAGCAAGTTAACTGCACTTTAACTCACCTAAGGTTAGTTAAACATAAAAAAGTTAAATAATAGTAAAAAAAAAACCTTACTCCTACTTGTCAAAGTTGTTGTCAATAAACATAGGAGATTTCATCCAAAACACTTAGAGGTAGATTAATGCTAAGATAAATGTTTTATTTATGCACGCAACAACATGTTCGATAAGATGCTTAGCTGAATTTTATCATCTTTTTGTCTGTAGTTGAGTATACTCCCAACCAATGTAGCTATCTTTTATTATATAATTGTATTGTTTGAGTAATTACTACAATGTATGAGTTAAATACAAGATCAATAAAGGGCCTATCAATCCAAAAAAAATCGCCAGTCCTAATATTTGAAAATTAAATCCCCTTTTCCTGTCATTAACTTATAATGTCTTTCAAAAAGAATCTCAAGGTAAAAAAAAATTTCTAGCTCATAAATAATATAAACAACAAAAACACATAACAGACAGTTCATCATACACAACAAGAAGTAATCTCAAGGTAAAAAAAATTGAAGTTGGAAATTTTTCCATATCCTAAAACTTAAAAGAAAACCCACGAAATTCAGCAACTAAATTTCACAAAGAAGAAAGCAAAATGGATGTCCAGATTACTACCTGGAAGAAAATGACGATCTTTTAGCAAAGAATTATCTTCAATGGACTCTGTTTCGCTTATTGGAAATATTGCAAACAGGTATATTATGACTTTATGAGGTGAGGCCCACAACACTAACTCAAAGGTGAGTTTTGAAACTTTAATCTGCCTCTAAGTGTTCTAGATGAAATCTCTTATACTTATTGACAACAACTTTGACAATTAGGAGGTAAGGGTTTGATAGGATTTAGTCGTATCACCTATTCAAAGATAAACCTACAGTCCTCTAACTAAGGTAGTCAATGGAGACGGGGTCGAATCCACAGGGAGATAGAGTTTCTAAATTAATATTCAATCAATTAGCTACTTCGGATGAAATCAGAGAAGAATTAACTGAACTAATGATTAAGCTAAAGAAGACGGATTAAATCGAGGATTTAACTATGGACTAAAAACCTAGGGTATTAGGTCGGTCCACCATGCTTATACCAATCAAACAAGGTCAATTACTATCAAAACCTAAGTCAAGAGTCGAGGGATTAGAGCATGTGTTGAGCTATGGTTAAGACTCAACGCTCATAGTTCAACATACGCCGCATGTTCACTAACGTAATCAGAACTACTGATGTGTCCTAGGCCTCTGATCGTAAGACGGATCTGTGCAAACAACTATTAACCACAAGCAATCAATGAAATTGTACACTAATAATAATCACTAATTAAGAACAACCACATCACAATCACCCTAATCAAGCCCTAGAAATTGATAGAAATCTAAATAACAATCATGGTATAAACATGGTTTCCCTATCTAACACCCTAGAAAGAGAACTACTCACTCATAATTGAATTGACAATAACAAAATAATTTGGAAATCCTAATAATTGCATCATGAATGATTAAGTACTTAAGCTAAGCAATTAAGAATAATAAAAGAGATTAGGGTAAAGAAGAATACCAATTGACAGAAAGCAGGAACTTTTATTGAAATCGAATAGGTTCAATCACCTTTAATCTAATCTAAAGTGTTTAAACTAAGCTAAGAGCTATGAGAAATAAAACTAGAACGAAAGATGTAAAAAGATGTCTAAAATAATGAGGAAAAGGTATTCATAATACTCCCTCAAGTCTCACTAAACACGGAAATAAAAGACGAAAATCGCGAAAATATGCACGGGACCCGATCGAGCCAAAGGCCACCCGATCGGGCCCACACACAAATCAGCACCAACTTTTCTTTTCGTTCAGCGTAGCAATGAGTAGCAAAGACGTGTGGTTTTTGGGTCCACCCGATCGGGCCTGGCGACAAATAAGGGCCAGCTTGCTCTCCTCTCACGCAGCAGCAAAATTAGGGCTAGGGGGTCCCCACCCGATCGGGTCGGGCAGGATTTGCCCGATCGGGTCTGGGCACTTGTCTTCTCGCCCGATCGGGTCCGCAACTTTTGTACCCGATCATAATATCTTCGCCCGATCGGGCCATTTTTGCCCGATCAGAGTACGGAAATCTCCTTTTTGACTCTTTGGCTCTCAATTCTTCACGTTTAGAGGTCTTGGGACCTCCTAAACTACCCATAAAGCTCGTGAGCTATCCTACGTGCCTCGTAACATCTCGTAAAGCCGTGGTTGTTCCATATAGCTCGGAAATAAGGAGAAAACTCCCCTAAAACCTGCAATTCAACACTAAAACATAAAACCACAACTATATACGATAGTTAGCATAAAATAGCTCCCAAGAGCTCCAATGACGCACAAATTAGCTTGTAAATAAGGGAGAAAAGTCTATATAAATACGTGATATCAGGGTTACATTTGACTATTATTTAACTTTTTTTGTTATGTTTAACTAACCTTAGGTAAGTTAAAGTGTAGTTAACTTGCCTGTATTTTCATTTCAATACGCAAAGGTGAGCAAATAAACTTTGATACCTAAAGGGTGAAAAAATCCAAATATTGATACCCAAAAGTATGCTTAACTCCTACAACTATTATCATACACCCGAGTGTACCATGCTCATGGAGTCATGGTATACCCAGGGGTAATTTCGTCATTTCGCGGTACAATTGCTCTCTTCCACGCGCCAACTCTTCCTCCCCCTTTCTATTTTCGCATATTCAAAGTTCATTTCTCTCTCCTCTGTTCCTTCGGTTAATGCAAACGCCATTGTTTCAGAGGTTAGTTTCTTTTCCTTTTTTATTTCTACTCCATTTTTGCGTTTTTATGCTTAATTATTCTTCTCATTACAATTTTTTTGCGTTTTTAGTTCAATGAGCGAAAATCAAGTTCCTTCCTCTTTAATTTTCGACTTAATAATCGATTTTTGTCTCAAAAAATTTGTGCACAATTACGGGGTGAATTATTTCTCTAATAATTGCAACATGGAAAGGTACAATTATAGTTTTTCATCTTTGTTTCAAGATTTTTTGAATGTTTAGTTGCTAGTTTTAGAATTTGTCATTTTCAATAAACCTAGGGTTTGTGTTCATGTTTAGTTTTTTTAAATTTTATATTTGTTTTTGATTTACATTTTGTTATGATATGTTTATCAAGCATTTGAGAATTTTGCTCATTTTGTTTATATGTTCATTTGAATTCTGGTTTTATTTGCTCATTTGTATGAAGGTAAGACTTAGATTAGACTAGTCCAATTTGTATATATGTTCATTTGAATTCTGCTTTTATTTGCTCATTTGTATAAATGTAAGACTTAGATGAAACTAGTCCCATTTGTATATATGTTCATTTGAATTCTGTTTTTATTTGCTCATAGAGCCACATTAATGGGAAATCAATTCCTGCAATACCAGTAGTTAAATCACAGTAAAACAATTAGAGCCCAATTGCTTTTAGATTTCTTGTTGCACAGTCAACATTGAGGGTCACATTGTACAACTAAAGAGTCCCTGGTTGGAAGCCTATTCTGCATAACCATGAGATTAATACTTCTTCCATTGCTAAATAAGTGACACACTTTTCTAATATGGAAATATCACTGATAGGCTAAAGTCGTATCACCTATTCAAAGATAATTCCTACAGTCCTCTAACAATGGTAGTCAATGGAAGCAGGGTCGAATCCGTAGGGAGACAGAGTTTATAAATTAATATTCAACCAACTAACTACTTCAGATGAAATCAGTGAAGATTAACTGAACTAATAATTAAACCAAGGCAGACGAGAATTAAACTGAGGATTTAACTATGGAATAAAAGTCTAGGGTATTAGGTCGGTCCACCATGCTTATACCAATCAAATAGGGTCAAACACTGTCAAAACCTAAGTCAAGAGTCGAGGGATTAGAGCACGTGTTGAGCTATGGTTAAGTCTCAACGCTCATAGTTCAACATACGCCGCATGTTCACTAACATAATTAGAACTACTGATGTGTCCTAGGCCTCTAATCGTAAGACGGATTTGTGCAAACAACTATCAGCCACAAGTAATCAATGAAATTGGCCGCTAACATTAATCACTAATCAAGAACAAACCACATCACAATCACTCTAATCAAGCCCTAGAAATCAATAGGAATCTAAATCATGGTATAAGCATGGATTCCCTATATAAAACCCTAGCAAGAGAACTACTTAGACATGATCGAATTGACAATAATAAAACTAATTGGAAACCCTAATAATTGTATCATGAACTAATTGAATAATCAACCATTAAACTAGAACAATTAGGAAGTAAAAAATAAAGCAATAAGAAAGAAGATTACCAATTTGACAGAAAGCTATAACTTTAATTGAACTGAATCAAGGTTCGATCTCCTCTCCAATGGAAACTAATGAAAACTAACTTTAAGAGCTCTCTAATTGTTCAAGATAATAAAAGATACATGTAAAAATAACCTAAAAAGTATTTATAGTCCTCTAAGAAAACAATAACGTAGAACAGGAAAAGACGCAATTCGCGTCCTCCGTGTCTTCCACCCGATAGGGCACACGGCCGCCCGATCGGGCCTGGGAACATAATTCCAGCAACAGCAAAATAATATGCACCTGATGTGATCGGGCGATGATCACCCGATCGGGGCCACAACATCTGCACCCGATCGGGCAAGGCTGCCCGATCTCGTCGGGCGAAGCTTGGCTCCAGCAGTCCAAAAACCAGCAGAAATGGCTAAATATATGTTCGCTCGATGGGATCGGGCAAGGCCGCTCGATCGGGCGGGAAACCTGAGGTTTTGGCTATAGAAGACCGTACCCGATCGGGCGGAGCTAATCTCTGGCTGGCTTCATACTTGGCTTCAGACGCCAAGTCTTTTAACAATTCTTCTTCACAAGGGGGAGGGGGGGGGGCTCGAATACCATCTCGAGACCGCCTATATGCCTCATTAACCTCTGCTATAGTATGTGATCAAAATGCCAAGTAAATAGGGAGTTTTTCCCCCCAAAACCTGCAAAACGTTGTAAACCAGACAAACCACAACTATATCGAAATAGTTAGCATAAATAGCTCCTAAGAGCGTCAATACCGCACAATTTAGCTTGTAAATGAAGGGAAAAACTCTATAAGAAATCAATATATCAGATTCCCCAAACTAAACCTTTGCTTGTCCTCAAGCAAATAGAACATGATCATGGGATAGATTGCCTCACCCCATAGATAAAACAATCCAAGCTCAACAAGACTAAGAATGGTTCAAGCAGGCATAATTCAAGTTCGCTAATCAAATTCATCTAACCACCAATTATCCAAGCAATTCATCAAATTCAAGTGGCCACAAGGCATACAAATCCTGAAAAGGTGCTCACAAAAGGTGTCACTCCTCTTAATTTTGTGGCAGGCAAAGAATGTGCCCGAACACTCACCAACCCGACCATAAATGCCCTTCCCACTCACACCCTCATGTGTTTAAGAAGGTAGAATGACGCTCATCCTAGTCAAGTCGACTCAATTGGCAAACATACTCTTCAATTTGACAAACTGACTTAAAAATCAATCCAATTAATAATGTAATCACAAGCTCAAGAGGACTTTGTAGGGTTGTAATGGGGCTTAGGTAAGAGGTAGGGGTTAACTTTAGGAAACGTGGTGGAAAAACCAAGGATGGGGGAGCAAAGATTTCTTCAAACAAGGCCTAAGAGGCCTAAATGACTCCCAACAACACCATATAACCCCAAGACAACTCCCAACTCATATGAATCAATGTAAGGTCACAACATGCCCAACCTTCAAGCAATATAGCATTTTTTTTTTCTTTGCAAACATACGTGAATGAAGGACTTTGAATTCTTTTCAACTTGTTCTTCTTTTTCTTTCATTTTTCGAACCAAACATTCACGCAACTCTAACTTTGCTTTTCTTTTCTTTTTCTCATACTCAAACCTCATCAGAAGCACTTTTAATTCCCCAAGACCAAACCAAACCAAACCATGAAATCAATTTCAAACTCAACTCAACAAATGCTCCCCCCAAGCTAGACTTGGGCATAGTATCGATATATAAAGGCCATGGGCTTATAATGAGGGTTTAGTAACACAAAACAGATTATTAGACAAAAGAACGCCTCTATCACAGCAAATGCTACAAGTCATCGAATATCAAATAAGTACGAAATCAAAATCAAGATCAATCCACCAAAGAGGAACTAACACACACAAATAGACTGGATAATGAAATGAATCCAATAGGCTTACAAAGAGGCCTCACAGTCTAACCAATTCAGGTATGCAGCACAAAGTAGTATAGTATAATCAGAAATCGCTCGAAAACAAAGTAGTCAAACATCAAATCAAAGCCTCAAAATCACAAATGCCCAGCTATCCAGAAAACAAAGTCAAATCCTTTTCAATAAGAGCACAACGAGGGGCACAGGGAGGTAATCAAACCAGTCATGATCAATCATTTTTTTTCCATTTTTTTCATTTTTTTCTCAAAGCTGTAAACTATCCTATCAAAGCTTTTAAAAGCTACACTAGAAAGCTGTAAAACTACAATAGAAAACAGTTAAGAGAGTACCTACACTGAGAGATCCTCCCCCAAGCTGAACGAGGCAATGTCCTCATTTTAACGAGGGAGAGGAGAGAACAAGGGCATCAGCTGCTCATATCATCATCTGTGGGGGCACTAAAGAAGCCGACCACCAGACATACCACCTCCATCCGAGTAACCACCACCAGCAAGATCATCTAAAAACCACCCATACCTCCAATAAAGCCACTAGCACCGGTATAAAAACCGCCACCTAGACCACTGGCCCCTAAACCAAAGTCTCCTGTCGTGCAGGCTCCTCCTCCTCATCCTCTGCCATGTCATTAGTCGTACCGGCAGGCTGGCCATAGCTCAGGTTCTAATGGTACCACGAGGGGTGTTGAGTAGACTGCGCAACAATGCCACGCCTGCAATAGTCATCGTAGAGAGGATAGAGGGCGAAGTGCTGATCCTCAGCCAAGGTATCCACTCGTCTCCCCATCTCATCAAAACGGGTGTAGAGTTGGTCAATGCGAGTACCATATCCCGCTAGGGTGGCGGTATTCGCGTTGACCATCTCTTCCATTCGTCCCATTCCCGCCTCAATTTGACATACGGTCGACATCATACCTGTAAAATCAAAAGTGTGCGGGGGAGGGGGGGAGGGCAGAAGTAGAGGCTCCTCGTCAAAGATCGGCGTATGACGCCTATGGTATGAACGGCGAGGGGGCTCGGGGTCAGGGACAACAAGGTCAACTCCCTCTATAGGGAGTAGGTAGCTCTCCTGGCAAGGCCGCAAGCGGGCTCTAGGGTCGGGTAGGGTGATGGACTTTTTTGATTTGATCTTCCATTGAAATATCTAGTCAAGGAGGTGCTGGAGGGCCTTGAGGGTGTCAAGGTAAGTCAGGTGTATGAGGGTAGGGCCCAGGACTGGGTTGCGTTGGGTTTCATCAAAACCGGCAATTTACCGGGTAAACAAAGTAATTAACCCCCGTTTACTAGCCGCCTAGAAGTCCAAGTCCCGTCATCCCGGAGCTTAGGGAGCGAGTTCGAGATATGCTCGAACTAGATAGCTACATGGTGGGCTAGATTGTATTGGAATGATTCTCTAGAGCCCTTAGCGATGTAGCTACCGATGGTGATCAACTCGTCCCCCCGGACTAAGTGACCCTCATATCGCCCTAACAATGTCTGGGCCATAAACCTGATCCAGATGCTAAAGATAGGGTGGTGAAAGTTTGCCAATGACATTTCTGAATGTCAAAAGGCTCGGGTCTCCTATGAGCATGAAGTAAATATGGCCCATTCTAAAAATTTTAGGTAGGTAGTAGTCCCCCTGTACTTGCAGTCTAAGAACCCCCGCAAATTCCCGAAGGGTGAGTGAATGTTCTTGGTTCAATAGACGGTAATGAACATGTGTAACTCGCCCGACCCTAGGCTTAGTGAGAGCAAAACTGCTAAAAAATTCATAGACCATGGCAACATAAGTACTACATGAACATTATACAAGGCTTTCATACCCACAATATTCATGAATTCTTTAAAATCTTCAGTCAGACCCAATTTAGCTAAAAGTTCGACATCAAGAAAACGAGTAGGGAGTACCTCACGCTTTTTAAAGCATAGAAACTTCTCCCGGTGCTCATCATCCCGGAAAATGATTATCGGGTATTGTGGATCTCTTGGGACTTGTGGTGGTGGTGTTGGTGGTGGTGCCGGAGAACTAGCTTCCTCCTAGATCTTGAGCCTTCGCCTCGAATTAACTGTCTAAACTTGCTTGTCATTGATGATTTGTCAACCTTAAACCCTTGCTAACACAAATATGGAGTTTGGGTGAGTGGTGAAGAGAAAAGAGAAGTGTTGGATGACTTTTGTGAGTGGAAAATAGGGAAAAGAGGATGAAAAGAGAAAAGGAGGAGGTTTTATGGAGTTTTGAAGGAAAAGATGAAGATTGAAGGAGAAAGGTGGAGTTGTAATGGAGGTTTGGTGTTTGAGAGGGTTATTGGGGAGGTTAAAGGTGAGGAGAGAGAGTGAGATGAGAGGAAAAATTAGATATTTGTGGATGGGGAAGAGGGGAAGACCGAGTTTTAGGTCGTCCTTATGAGCGCAGAGCCCGATCGGGCAACCATTGCCCGACTCGATCTGGCGGAAGTTTTTCTTGCTGGCAAGTTTTGTTCACCACTCGATCGGGCAACCGATCGGGCAACCTATTAATGATCGGGTGCCAGGGTTGCGCACCCGATCGGGCGAGAGTATCGTTTTGACTTTTGTCTTCTGCTCGCCACCCGATCAGGCACATCATCGGGTGCTCTATTTCTCATCGGATGCCAAAGTCTCGCACCCTATCGGGCTAGCTTTGCCCGATGGCGTCGGGTGGACTGCCTTTTCTGCTACTGTACTTTTTTGTGTCCACCCGATCGGGCAGTGGTCGCCCGATCTGATCGGGCGAGCTATTGTTCAGTAAGTAGCTCGCCTTTTTGCTAATCGGGGGTAAGTATGGCTGAAATTTCTTCTCATGGGGTATTTATGCACATCAAAACACAAGATCTAGTAGTACACGCTCTCTCACACTCTAAAAACTATGAATCAAAGAATGGAAAAACTAACTGAGGGATACGGGTTACCTCCCGCAAAGCGCTTGTTTATAAAGGTCTCGCACGACCATATTACATCTTTACTCAGATGAATCAAATGGGGAGGGATCAAATCGAATCTCCTCCACACAACCAACAAAAGCACCCTCATGGTACAGCTTCAGACGCTGTCCATTTGCTTTAAACTTCTCTCCTTTTTGGTTGACAACCTCGATGGCACCATGTGCCTTCACGTCTGTCACCTTGAATGGTCCAGACCATCGAGATTTGAGCTTTCCAGGAAACAGTCTCAACCTGGAATTGAACAATAGAACCTTGTCGCCAACCTTGAACTCTCTTTTGCTAATCATCTTATCATGCAACTTCTTCATTTGCTCTTTGTAGAGCCTATGATTCTCATAAGCATCCAAACGGAGCTCATCCAACTCATTGAGTTGAAGAAGTCGTGCTTCACCTGCAGTTTCGAATCAAGGTTAATCTCTTTGACCGCCCACGCAGAAAGGTACTCCATTTCCACTGGCAAATGGAAAGCTTTGCCATAAACCAGTCGATAAGTTGTGGTACCCAATGGAGTCTTAAAAGCAGTGCGGAGCGCCCAAAGAGTATCATCAAGTTTCAAGGACCAATCTTTTCTAGCCTTAGTCCCAACTTTTTCAAGGATCCTCTTAATCTGCCTATTGGACACTTCTACTTGACCACTAGTCTGGGGGTGGTAGGCTAGACCGACCTTGTGGGTGACTCCATGTTTTGTCAATAGGGCTTTGAAGGGCTCTTATGAAAGTGAGAACCTCCATCACTAATTACAACACGAGGGACACCAAAGCGGGGAAAGATTATTTTCTTGAACATTTTCATCACAACCTTACAATCATTAGTTGGTGATGCAATAGCTTCTACCCATTTGGTCACATAGTCGACAACCACTAGAATATACCTATTCCCACGAGAGGTAGGAAAGGGTCCCATAAAATCAATTCCCCACACATCAAAAAGGTTCGACCTCTAGAATCCCACTCTGTGGCATCTCTTGCCTTTTTGAAATATTACCCGTCCTCTGACAAGCATCACAAGACAAAAAAAAGGCACGGGCATCCCACTGTTCTCTCTCTAAAATTCTCTCTCTAAAAATAGAATAGGGTTTCTTTCTATTTTGGGGAAAATGGCGAGAAATAACAAATCTAAGAAGAAAAATCCAGTGGTGTCAACTGAGATTGCTGTTCAAAATCCTATTCCTGCCTCTTCTACACAAGGTATTTCTCAATTTGTTCTTGATGGAAATCTCACTGTTCGAGCTCGTCGAAAACTCAACTTGGAGAAGCTTGAAAATGATGATTACTTGGGAAATCGACAAGCTGGTAATGGTCTTTCCTTGAAATACATTCCCCCTGTGTTAGTTGATGGTAAGCCTAGAGTGCGTCTTGATAGAGATGATTTTGAATCTGAAAAAGATAAAGCTGCTGCTGTTATTGTTTATGTGGTTGGTGAATTTCCTTTTATTAATCAACTATCTAAATTTATTAATGAGCAATGGGCAAATATGTTGTTTCCTGAGATCTTTGCGTTTGATGATGGGTATTTTGTGCTTAAGTTTAGAACTCTGGAGGATAAACAAGCTATAATATCTGCTGGTCCTTTCTTTTATAATAATAAACATGTTATTGTTAAGAACTGGACAGCTGATTTTGACTTTAGGAAGGAAGATCTTAAGCATTTACCTATTTGGGTGAAATTTTCATACCTTCCTGTTACTTGCTGGAGTGTTGATGGTTTGAGCAGGGTTTCTAGTGTTTTGGGGAAGCCTTTGTATACTGACCAGAGGACAAAAGAGCAGTCTAGATTGAGATATGCTCGTGTGTTGATAGAAATGGATATTTCTCAGGAGCTACCTTAAAATATCATTATTGGGTCACCTGATGGTGATATCCATATGCAGGAGGTGCAATATGATTGGAAACTTGGTTATTGTAATAAGTGCTTGTGTTTTAGGCATAATTGTTAGGGGTGTTCATTTTGGATTATCCGATCCGATCCGATCCGAAATTTCGGGTATCCGAAATTTTCGGATCGGGAGAAGTGTGATCCGAATCCGATCCGAAAATTTCGGATACCCATTTTTTCGAATATCCGAAATTTCGGATCGGATACCCGGATTATCCGATCCGATTTTTATGGGGGAAAAAAGTTTAAAATCAAAATTATTTAATGGAAAATTTTACGGATATTTCGGATCGGGTCGGATATTTCGGATCGGATCGGATAATTATCCGAAAAATATCCGATTTTTTAAACATTTTTCGGATAATTCGGATTTTTCGGATATCCGAAAAAGCCAAAAGGGTGATCCGAATCCGATCCGAAAAATTTCGGATATCCGATCTGAATTATCCGAAACTCTATATTTCGGATCGGATCGACCGGATCGCGGATCGGATCAATCGGATCGGATATTTATGAACACCCCTAATAATTGTAATGCTGAACCTTGGGTTCTTGTTAAGCATAAGACTGCACAGCCTGTGGTGACAAAGTTTGGTGCCCCTGCTGTGAAGAAGTATGTGGCTAATCCTGCTAGAGTTTCAAAGGATCAAAAGAAGGAGTGGGTGCAAGTAGGTAGAAGTAATGTTACCCCTCTAGAACCTAGGATTGCTGTTGTTTCTCATGCTCCCCCCAGTTCGAGAGAAGGTTAAGCAAAGATCTGTGCAGGTTCCTGCAGGAGTGAATCTTCAGAACTCTTTCTCTCCCTTATCTGAACAGGATGAAGCTCATGTTGTCATTTGTTCCATCCAACTACTTAATCTCAAGGATAGGGTGGTGTCACCTCCTGGAGATCTCTTCCCTGAAACTTCTGTAAAAAATTTATTGTTGGAATGTTAGAGGTATCTGCAAACCTCATAAGCAGAAGGAGATTGTGCGTAGAGCTGTTGCTAGTAAGTGCCATATAATTTGTTTCCTAGAGACTAAGATTCAAATTGATGCTAGTTCAAAACCCCCTAGATATCTTGTGCCTAGTGGTTGGGCTTTTGGAAATAATTGTAATGTTGTTAATAGGGGTAGAATTTGGGTTCTATGGAAAGAGAATATTGTGCAATTACAGATTCAGAAGTGGCATCCATAATTTCTGCACTGTGAAGTTGTTGTTGCTGCTACTGGCTTCAAAGCTGCTATTACTTTCATTTATGGTTATAATTCTGCTGAGTTGAGACGGGTTCTTTGGAGTGAGTTGAGTTGCCTGGGTGATAATATTCAGTGTCCTTGGCTACTAGCTGGTGATTTTAATAGTGTTCTTTCAGAGGAGGACAGAGTTAATTGTAATATTGATGTGAATGATTCTATTGCTTTTCAAAATTTTCTAGATTCTGCTGGGCTGGTTGCACTGAGAAGCTTTGGTCATCAGTTTACTTGGTGTAATAAACAAATTGGGGATCAGAGGAGATATTCAAATATTGATTGGGTTTTTGTTAATGCTGAATGGATGGATTCTTATCCTACTTCTACTGTTCAGTTGCAAGAAGCTGGATTATCTGATCATAGTCCTGCTTATATTTGTATTCCTGATCATCAGGTTATTATTAAGAAACCTTTTAGGTTCTTAAACTTTCTCTCTTCTCACCATGTGTTTATGAGTTTGGTTGAGCATCATTGGAGTATTGTGGCTTCTGGTAATCCTTTGAGCAGAGTTATGTATAAATTGAGAAAGCTTATCAATCCTTTAAAACTTCTGAATATCAGGGAGTTTGGCAGCATTTCTGATAGGGTTGCTTTAGCTCGTGATCATCTTCAGTCAATTCAATCACTTTTGAAGGATAATTTGTTTGATATTGTTTTGATTCAGCAAGAGAAGGATGTAGTGGCTACTCTGAATAAATGGGCTGAGATTGAGTCAAGTCTGGCCAAACAGAAAGCTAGGGTTAATTGGTTAGAGGCTGGAGATGCTAACACCAAATATTCATGCTGTTATGAAGGATAGAGGTGCAGCTAAGGCTATTTTCTCCTTAGTTAGCTTGGATGGTGCTACCCTTTCTGATCCTAGTGACATTCAACATGAGATTCTGCAGTTTTATCATGGTCTTTTGGGTTCTTCTTGCTCTGAATTGGATATGGTGGATGCAGAAATCATGGCTAATGGTCCTGTTCTTTCTTTAGGTCAGCAGAATGCTCTGATTGCTCCTGTTACATCTGAAGATGTTTTTCAGGCTCTTAGGAGTATTGGTGATGATAAAGCTCCTGGGCTTGATGGCTTCAATGCTTATTTTTTCAAACAAAGCTGGTCTATTTTTGGAGGTGAGATTACAGAAGCTGTGATTAAAGTCTTCCAGACTGGTAAGATTCCTAAAGCTGTCAATAAAACTGCCATTACTCTTATTCCTAAAGTCCATAATCCTTTTATTGTCAAAGAGTTTCGTCCTATAGCCTGTTGTAGTGTGGTTTATAAGCTTATTGCCAAGATTCTTGCTACTAGGTGATAGGGGGAAAATTAGGTCGTTACTAATCCCCCTAAAATCAAACTAATACCTAACTAGACCACTAAACTAAGTAAAGTGGTAAGTAAGGGTCATTCTTCCACAAGGACTAAGGAACATTGATATGTGTTAATTTAACGATAAGCTAGGCCGAAAAGGAGTCGAAAGGTGTCAACTACCAACTAAAGTCAATTAAACTAAAACTAAGTACCGAAGATCAAATAGGATTAGGGAAAGGGATCCAACACCAACTAATCATGATTTAGGGAATTTGATGGGTGAAACATGGAGGAAAGAAAACCAAGCAACTAATTGAGGTTATTGACTCTTAACTAGCTCTAAGCCCTCTCTCAAGGGTGCATAAAACTACCTAGACCACATAATTAAGTCACTCTCATGGTCTCAAACATGCAACCAAGGGATAATCACAATGTCAATCCACAAAACCCTCACTCAAATCTCACTCTCATGAGTAATTAAGCAAGATAATAGCATAAATGTCAACCTTAATCTCCTCTCTCGATTTGATTAAGGCATCAATAAAACAAACATCCAAGTGGAAAACTAGAATGCAAGCAAATAGTAATCATGCCATTAATCAATTAGTAAGCCTAATTAACCTCCTAATTTCATATTCAAACACCCAAAATCAACCATAGTTGGGTTTTCACTCAAACCCTACCCAACAAAATACTCCATAAACACAAAAATGAGAGCTTTAGTGAAATTAACAACTAATATCATGATACTAAACATTAATCTAACATTAAACTAAACAAAATAGACCATAAATAATTAAACTAAGCATGAATAATTAATCTAAGAAAAACAATTAAGATAAAGCAATAAAAGAAGATAGATAGAGTAAGAAATGCTCATTAATAGATTGTTGAATCTTTGAACACAAGTTGTCACCCTTGAATCTCCCATCTTCAATCTCTCTTTGAGTTTTCTCACTTTTCTCTCTAGACTAAGCTATGGAGGCTAACCCTCCCTAAAACTAGGGTCTTCAAGGTTCCAAGTTTGAAAATCAGAAATCCCCCTAAGTATAGGTAAAAAGAGTATTTATACAACCCCCAACTAAGGGCAAAAAGGTAAAAAAGAAATAAAAATAAGCAATCCCTCAAACCCGCAGTGATCGGGCGATCCATAATGGTGATCGCCCGATCACCATGAGGCAGGAACTCTGTGGAAATCCACATCCGTGATCGGGCGATCACTTTTGTGATCGGGCGATCCAAAGGTGGATCGGGCGATCCACCCTTTCCGTCAGCACAGGACAGTTGAACTTGTAAAGGTCATAACTCCTTCGTTTCTTGTCGGAATCAAGCGTGTGAACTCTTGTTGGAAAGCTATTGAGATGAACTTCAATCTCCAACTTGAATCACTACCAAATGATGTTTAGTTTGTGAGATATGAGTTTTTGAATTCAACCATTGTGCAAAACATGAAGGAAACTTGGTGGATTTTTGCTTCCTTAACCTCCTTTTGCCTTTCTTTCTTCATTACTCATGCTCTAAACCTTATATATGCATTCTTGGTCTTTTATAGGTAAATCAAAAGCTTACTTTGATAGTACCTACATACAACACGAATGAAATGGCATAAAAAGGTCATAGAAAATGAGCGAAAAGACTAAAAATCTACAAAATAACTACAATCACTAACAAAACGTGAATTGAGCAAAGTGAAACTATAAATTGTAAGATAATGGAGAAATATGATTCAAATCAAAGGAAAATAAGAGGTTTAGAGTGATATAAATATCACTCATCACTAGGCTTTCTGGTGGGGTCAACTCTTTGGTAGATACTGCTCAATCTGCATTCATTCCACGTAGATCAATTGTGGACAATATTATTATGGCTCATGTGTTGGTTAAGGGGTATAATACCAAACACATTACTCCTAAGTGTATGATGAAAATAGATCTTCAGAAGGCCTATGACTCCATTGAGTGGAACTTTATTGAGCAAATTCTAAGGATTCTAAATTTTCCTAGAATGTTCTGTGATTGGATTATGCAATGTGTGAATACTGTGTCTTATTGTGTGCTGATTAATGGTGAGCAGAGCCCTATGTTTGATGCTAAGAAAGGTTTGAGACAAGGAGATCCTATGTCTCCTCTTCTCTTTGTTTTGGTTATGGAATATTTGAATAGATTACTTGTTGATCTAAAGCAGTGCCCTGACTTCCATTTCCATCCAAAGTGTAAGAGAATTGGGCTTACTCATCTGAGTTTTGCAGATGACTTGCTCTTATGTTGTAGAGGTGATAAAGCTTCTCCTAATGCTATGCATCAGATTGTATGCAAGTTCACTAGAGCTTCTGGTCTTAGAGCCAATATGCAAAAAGTTCTTTATACTATGGGGGGATTACTGATGAGTTGACGGCTGATTTTCTGAATAGTCTGGGGTTCACTGAAAGCTCCCTCCCTTTCAGATATTTAGGAGTTCCCCTTTCTAGTAGGAAACTCTCTATTCTCCAGTGTAAAATTCGTGTAGACAAGATCACTGCTCGTGTCAAGTCTTGGACTACCAGATTTCTTTATTATGCTGGCAGGAAAACTTTGATTCAGTCTGTGCTTTTTGGCATTCAATCTTATTGGTCTCAAGTCTTTGTTTTGCCTAAGAAGGTTATTCATCAGGTGGAGTCTATCTTGAGATCTTTTCTCTGGAGTGGGGTGGCTAATGTGACTAAGAGATCTTTGGTTAATTGGCATTCTTGCTGTGCTAATATCGCTAAAGGTGGCCTTGGTTTTATTAATATTGCTGTCTGGAATGCTTCTTCTATTTGTAAACTTCTTTGGGCCCTGGCTAGGGAGAAAGAAGTTCTTTGGGTTCGTTGGGTTAATGCTTATTATATGAAAAAGGAGAATTCTGTTTGGAGAATGGAAGTTCCTTTGAGAGCTTCTTGGATTTTGAGCAAAATTATCTCTTCACGAGATAAGCTTGGTCAACTTAATGAGGATTAGGGGTGTGTTCAAATTAATGGTGCTTTCTCTACTAAGCTTTGCTATAAGGTTTTGATTCCTCCTATTATGCTGAGCGTCGACATGTCTTTGCCCTTTGGTTGTTTCTCTGGTGCAGAGCTCCTACCAAAGACAGGATGTCTAGATGGATTGGTGACATTGAGAGCTCCTGTGTCTTTTGTGGTTTGGATACTGAAGACCATAATCATTTGTTGTTCCATTGCTCATTTTCTGCTGCTATTTGGTCTAAGATCCTTAATTGGTTGGGTATTCAAAGAGCTCCTTTACCTTGGTCTGAAGAAGTTTTTTTGGCTTCTAGATTATGCAAGAGAGCTTGTCCTGCTGCAGCTGTTTACAGAATGGCTTTGGCTACCACTGTGTATTGCATTTGGAGTGAAAGGAATGAGAGGATATTTAGTAATTCTCATAACCCTATCTCTTCTATTGTGCAGAAGATCATCAAGAGTGTTACGTGGAGGAGTATTAAGTCTTCTAAGATTAGCTCTTTTGTTATTTCTTTACCTAGTGTTACTTGTGACTAGTGCATTTGTTTGCACATGTGTTTCTGTATTTGTGTTGTATTGGTGTAGCTAGGTGTGTCTCTCCCTAGCTTGTACTTATTGTTTGGTTTAATGAATTTTAAACATTTTACCAAAAAAAAAAAAGGCACGGGCATCTTTGATAATCGAAGGCCAATAGAAACCACTATGTAGGACTCGAAAACCAGTTGCTTGGGAACCTAGATGGCCACTAGAGGGCATATTATGACAATGTAGCAAAACACCTGCCATTTCCCAGTCAGAAATGCAACGATGGAACATTCCTTCGGAGCATTTCTTATATAGGAAAGGATCCTCCCAAAAATACATTCTAGCCTCATGATAAAACTTTTTTCATTGCTGATATGTAAGATTGGGAGGATGAGAACCGCTAACACAATAGTTTGCAAAATCAGCATACCAAGGAGATTTAGACGACACAAAAAACAAATGATCATCAGGAAAAGAGTCATTTATAGGAGGGTCAGAAGGTGATCCAAACCTCAACCTAGAAAGGTGGTCAGCGACCACATTCTCAGCACCATTCTTATCCTTCATTTCCAAGTCGAACTCTTGTAGCAAAAGAATCCATCTGATGAGTCTAGGTTTGGTCTCCTTCTTGGCTAAGTACTTCAAAGCAGCGTGGTCAGTATGTACTATAACCTTCGAACCTATCAGATAGGTCCGACATTTTTCAATGCATAGACTATGGCTAGCAATTCCTTATCTGTCGCAGCATAATTAACCTGGGTTGGATCCAAGGTTTTGCTGGCATAGTGAATAACATGGAGTAGCTTATCCTTCCTCTGACCAAGTACTGCTCCTATCGCATAGTCACTAGCATGGCACATGATCTCAAAAGGGAGATTCCGATATGGGGGTTGTATAAGAGGGGCAGTGATCAATGCTGTCTTTATCCTGTCAAAAGACTCCAAACAATCATTAGTAAAATCGAACGTGGCACCCTTTAGCAACAATTGAGTGAGGGGTTTCGCAATTTTCGAAAAATATTTGACAAACCTGCGATAAAACCCCGCTTGACCAAGGAAACTCCTCAATCCTTTGACATTCATTGGAGGGGGAAGTTTCTCGATCACCTCAATCTTTGCTCTGTCCACTTAGATGCCACGCTCAGAAATCAAGTGACCCAAAATGCTACCTTCATTCACCATGAAGTGACATTTTTCCCAATTAAGCATAAGGTTTGCCTCAACACATGTTTGAAGCACTTTGGACAAATTATGCAGGCAAATATCAAAATCAGAACCATAAACACTGAAATTATCCATAAACACTTCCATGATATTTTCAATAAAATCAGAGAATATGGCCATCATGCAGTGTTGGAAAGTAGCGGGAGCGTTACACAATCCAAATGGCATCCTACGATATGCGAAGGTGCCATAAGGACATGTAAACGTAGTCTTTTCCTAATCACTGGATGGATGGGGATTTGGAAAAAAACAGAATATCCATCCAGATAACAGAAATAGCTATGTTTGGCTAGCCTTTCCAACATCTGATCAATAAAGGGAAGGGGGAAGTGGTCTTTCAGAGTGGCATTGTTAAGTCTACGGTAATCAGTGCACATACGCCACCCTATGACAGTCCTGGTAGGAATTAAATCACTTTTTTCATTTTCAACAACAGTGGTCCCTCCCTTCTCAGGAACCACTTGCACAGGACTGATCCACTTCGAATTAGCAATGAATAAATGATCCTTGCATCTAACAGTTTCATAATTTCTCTCTTCACAACCTCTTGCATATTAGGATTCAAACGTCTCTGAGGTTGAATGCAAGGGTGGTGATCCTCTACAAGATTAATACGATGCATACAAAAATCAGGACTAATGCCCTTCAGATCATCAATACTATACCCAATAGCCTTCTTATGCATGTGTAGCACGGTAAGCAAATTTTTCAATTGGTTATATGTGAGTTTAGTATTGACAATCACAAGACATTCTTCCTTATCATCTAAAAATGCATACTTCAAATAAGAGGGTAGTGGTTTGAGTTCCACCTTAGTTACCTGAGGAGTAGAACTAGAGCATACACTTTCAAGTACCACAGTTTCCTTTTCTGTTCAGCTCCAAGGCCCACTAAATCAGCAAGGCAGGCATCGACTTCAGTATCGACGCCTAATGAATCACCATCAGTCAATGCTACCTCCAATGGGTCAGCATCACGTATCTGCTAAAATCCAGACATCACAGCTTTGTCTACCACATCAATCCTGCAACTTCAAGCATAGGAGACTTCATAGCATTGGTTAGTTTAAAAGTGACAGTATCATCACCAACACTCAAAGTCAAAGACCCTGACTTGACATCAATAATAGCACCTGCAGTGCACAAAAATGGTATGTCCAATATAATAGGAATTTGGGCATCCTCTTCCATATCCAACACAACAAAATCCACAGGAATGTAAAACTTTCCCACCCTAACAGGGACGTCTTCTAAAACACCTAGGGGTATTTTATAGAACGGTCAGCAATCTGCAAAGTAATTTGAGTGCACTTAAGTGCCCCCATATTCAGTTTAGTACAGACAGACAATGGCATGATAGACATAGATGCACCTAAATCACATAAAGCTTTACTAATAAATAGTGCACCTGCATGACATGGGATGGAAAAGCTACCAGGATCTTTCAATTTAGGTGGGGATTTATTTTGCAAAACAGCACTACACTCTTTAGTAAGTGCGACTCTATCTACTCCACCAAAATCTCTCTTTTTTGTGATCATCTCCTTCAAAAACTTAGCATAAACAGGCACTTGAGAAATAGTTCTGTGAAAGGAACCGTTACCTCAAGGTTCTTGACCATAGCCCAGAACTTACCAAGTTATTGATCCACTTTGGACTTTTCCATTCGATGAGGAAAAGGCAACCTTGGTGTAAAAGTTGTGTCAGAAACCTTCTCCTTCTTTTTCTGCCTGTTCAGCTTCCTCAAAAAGTTCGACATCAGATGTCGAATTCTTATCCAAACCCTTCTCTACTACCTCCTTCTCCTTTCTAGGAGCAGCATCATCATCAACGGGCATAGGAGGAGCAGCATAAGAAGTGCCACTACGAAGAGTGACAGTGTTTGCTTGCTCCCTCTGTAATGTTTGCCCAGGCAATTGTCCTTGCTGCCTCTGAGCATTATTCCCTGCCAATTGAGCAATCTGAGTCTCGAGAAGTTTTATGTGCTTCTCTTGGGCTCTCTGTGCATCCTCATTGGCTTTCTTCATAGCCAACAACTGCTTCTCTTGAGCTTTCTGTGCCTCCTCATTTGTCTTTTGCATAGACAATACTTGTTTCATCAGTTCAGATGTGCTAGGCTCTTGTGGGGCTACATTTTGTGGTGCTGGATGGAAATTCTGATGGGCAGGTCTTTGGAAACCAGGGGGATTGTGAGAATTCCCTTGGTTTTGGTAGTAGTTGGGTTTTGGGTGATTTTGTGAGTGTTGATATGATTTTTGTGGTTGTTGGTATGAATTTTGTGGCTGTGGGTTCTGAACATTGTTGCTTCTATAGGAGAGTAGTGGATTGTCTTTCTAACCAGGATTGAATGTGTTGGAGTAGGGTTATTTGGCTGTCTTTGCTGAAAAGCATTCGCCTGCTCCATCTGATTCTGACCGACTGACAATCATGGCCAAAGTGACCCTGAATACCACACACCTCGTAGTAAGATGAGGTGATGGGTGCAACTGCTGACATAGCATTGATGCTCATAGGAGGAGGTGTCGAACTAGAGTTTTTTATTGTTTGTAACTGTTGAGTCAACTGAGCCATATGAGAAGTAAGCAATGAAATAGCATCAACTTCAAGTACCTTCTTAGTCAGACTCCTAGATGATGAATGGTCATTTGCTGCGAGATTTTCGAGGAAGTCATAACCCTCATCAACTGCCTTGTCTAAAAAGACTCCTCCTGCAGACGAATCAACAACACTCTTCGTCTGAGGCTGCAAAAAATTGCAAAAAGTCTGCGTCAGAAACCACTTGTCCATATTATGATGTGGACATTCCCTCTGTAAGTCTCTGAATCTAGTCCACACTTCCCTCAATGTCTGGTAAAACGTGGCCAACTTGTTTCTAATTTCTGCGGTTTTTGTGGGAGGGTAATATTCGTGAAGGAATGCAGTAGAAATCACCGACCATTCTGTCTCAGTGATGTCACTGAACCACCTCTGAGCTTTGTCTCTGAGTGAAAAATCAAACAACATGACTTGACTCCTTGATGTTTAACAGTTCTGCAGAGTTGTTGGAATCTTTGCAGATGATTGGCCGGATCTTTAGATGGATGCCCACCAAACTGATTCTGCTGCACCATATTAATTAATGCAGGCTTAATCTCAAAGTTGTTTGCAGCAATAGTGGGCATATGTGGGCTTGTGGGTATGCCTTCAGGATTAGGCACCCCATAAGATTTCAGTGACTTCGCCATTGGTAATATAGAAATCTCTTAATCAGATTTCTCTTGATCAAACTCTGCTCTAAGATCCCAAAGTATTGCTTCCGTATCGGGATCTCCAGGAATTATATGAGTTTTCTTTTGATACCTGGACATAAAAGAGAAACAACAAGATAACCGTGAGAACGACCTCAATTGGAACGGGAGGTTCCAATGAGGCAAAAAGAAGTACGCTAATTAATCGAATAAAAACTAGAAAACTAGTCGTCCCCCCGGCAACGGCGCCAAAATTTGATAGGCTAAAGTCGTATCACCTATTCAAAGATAATTCCTACAGTCCTCTAACAATGGTAGTCAATGGAAGCAGGGTCGAATCCTCAGGGAGACATAGTTTCTAAATTAATATTCAACCAACTAACTACTTCAGATGAAATCAAAGAAGATTAACTGAACTAATAATTAAACTAAGGCAGACGAGAATTAAACTGAGGAATTAACTATGGAATAAAAGCCTTTGGTCGGTCCACCATGATTATACCAATCAAATAGGGTCAACCACTATCAAAACCTAAGTCAAGATTCGAGGGATTAGAGCACGTGATGAGCTATGGTTAAATCTCAACGCTCATAGTTCAACATACGCCACATATTCACTAACGTAATCAGAACTACTGATGTGTCCTAGGCCTCTAATCGTAAGACGGATCTGTGCAAACAACTATTAACCACAAGTAATCAATGAAACTGGCCACTAACATTAATCACTAATCAAGAACAAACCACATCACAATCACTCTAATCAAGCCCTAGAAATCGATAGGAATCTAAACAACAATCATGGTATACACATGGCTTCCCTATCTAACACCCTAGAAAGAGAACTACTGAGACATGATCGAATTGACAATAACAAAACTAATTGGAAACCCTAATAATTGCATCATGAACTAATTGAATAATCAACAATTAAACTAGAACAATTAAAAAATAATAACAAAGCAATAAGAAAGAAGATTACTAATTTGACAAAAAGCAATAACTTTAATTGAATTGAATCAAGGTTCGATCTCCTCTCAAATGGAAAGTAATGAAAACTAACTTTAAGATCTCTCTAATTGTTTAAGATAATAAAAGATAAATGTAAAAATAACCTAAAAAGTATTTATAGTCCTCTAAGAAAACAATAAGGTAGAATAGGAAAAGACGCAATTTGCGTCCTCCGTGTCTTCCACCTGATCGGGCACAGGGCCGCTCGATTGGGCCTGGGAACATGATTCCAGCAACAGCAAAATAGTATGCACCCGATGTGATCGAGCGATGAGCACCCGATCGGGGCTGCAACATCTGCACCCGATCGGGCAAGGCTGCCCGATCTCGTCGGGTGAAGCTTGGCTCCAGTAGTCCAAAAACCAGCAGAAATGGCTAAGTATATGTTCGCCCGATGGGATCGCGCGGGAAACCTGAGGTTTTGGCTATAGAAGATCGTACCCGATTGGGCGGTGGTTGCCAGACCCGATCGGGTGGAGCTAATCTCTGGCTGGCTTCATATTTGGCTTCAGACGCCAAGTCTTTTAACAATTCTTCTTCACAGGGGGGGCGCTCGAATACCATCTCGAGACCGCCTATATGCCTCATAAACCTCCGCTATAGTATGTGATCAAAATGCCAAGTAAATAGGGATTTTTTCCCCAAAACCTGCAAAACGTTGTAAACCAGACAAACCACAACTATATCGAAATAGTTAGCATAAATAGCTCCTAACAGCGTCAATGCCGCACAATTTAGCTTGTAAATGAAGGGAAAAACTCTATAAGAAATCAATATATCAGTCACAATAAGTGACACCAAGCTCAAAATAGGACATTTTAAATGATAAAATTGCATGATTACCCTTACTCAAGCAATATACACCCAATTGTTTATTCAGTTAAAGTACCCTTTCTCTTTATAATTTTTCTATCTCTAACCTCCTTGGTTTTCCCCCCACTTTCTCTATGTTCCACTTATTTAGAAACGGAGGAAGTACAATTTTAGGATGTCTATATTATTGCACAGGAACATTCCCGTTGAACCTTTTTATGTTTCACACAAAGTCGGTACATTTTGTTAATAGAAAATTCAGAATGATGCTGAATGACTTGCAAACCAGGATGTTGCACCACCAAATCCTACAGCCCTATATTTTCTATGATAGCCAGGAACCAGATTTAAGAATGTGCATAGTGTAAAGACCACTTCCTTTGATGTTGTATACATTCGCCTACTTAATCCAAGGGATATCATTTTTAGTATTTGTGAACCAAGGCTTAGAGGTACCTAATGTTTCATTTTCCATCCACTCGAGGTTTACAAATGGCATCCCGCACAATTTAGAAATAGGTTATACACATTTTCTCGATTTCACTGTCAACGTTCTGAGGAAGAAAGGAGATCTGGATCCATAAAATTGGTTGAGGATCAACTGGTATTGAGTAGTGACTGACTTATAGGACTAGTGATGTAATTTGGACTTCCAAGTAGGTTGCAAGTTTTAACATTTCGTCATATGTTTTCTTTCTTGTTGTGTGTGTTTCGAGTCTCAATTACTCTATAATTGTTGTTGCTTTGCCATTTCTTTTTATGTGACCATAAATGTTATTTGTCTTGGCAGTGAGGCAGTTGATAACACAAAAAACATCGTTACAAGTTTGTAGGAAAAGGATGAGGCATCCTAATAAGGAAAAATGATAACACAATTATATGGGATATCTGCGATGAGGCATATGAAGGCATTTATGGGTTCTAAATTTGAATGTAGCCTAAGGAAAAATGATGTAGGTATCCTAATAAGTACAATGAATTTACATTGTGAAGATTATCATTCAAGAACTTGTTCTAAAATGATATTTTTATTGTGTAGATTAAACCCTTTAATAGACTTCGAAAGAAATATTGTGTGGAAATTTTGAGCAGCCAGATAAATAAAGTGAAGACAGATATGCTTGGATATCTGAAACTGAAGTAGTATAATCATATCAGATGACAATTTCTAAATGATGGTGGTAGCTTTTGAAATCAGATTTTGTAGATTTATGAACAATACGGTAACGATACAAGGACAAGGAGTAAAAACGTCTTAGATAGATGATTTAAATGATAAAAAATAATATTATCCCTCTTTTAAAAAGGAACATACGTTTTAGAAAAAAGATGTGCATGGTTGTGTGTATATTTTTCTGGTAAATTGTTCTAAGTTTTAGAGAAATAATAATATTAATCTTTTTTTTTAGGGAAACACATTTTTAAGAAAAAAATATGAACGGTGGTTAATATATTTTTATAGTGAGTTGCCAATATTTTTTGGTAAAGAACAATTACTGCCAAAAGTGATTATATATTGACAAATTTCAAGATATTTCTTTTTTGTAAGGGTAAAACATTATGATAGATGATTTTTTAAATTATTAACAAAATACCCATGCTTCTTTCAAACCATAAAATTTGATTATAAAATCTTTTAAAATCTTTTGCAACAATTTTATTACCATAAAATCAGATTATATTTTGCATTTTGTACAAAATAGTACTCCCTCCGTTCCCTAATGTTGTTCCCATTTCCCGAATTAGTGTTCCTTTAAGTTGTTCCCATTTGGAATCTTTCTAAATTTAACTTACATAATGTCAACATATTTTCTTATAAACTCTCAATCTTATTGGTTGTTTTGCATAGTAATATGTGTTGTCTTACATTAAATGTTTCTTTTACATTTATTATGCTTTGGTAAGATAAAATATTCAATAATTAACCCAAAAATATGCAATCTTTAAATAATAGTATACTAATATTCAATTTTCTTAATTCTCTCCCCGATTCCAAATGCGAACAACATTTGGAAACGGAGGGAGTAACAAAATATTTTCCTGAATGAAAATCTTCTATGCGCAAAATAAATAATTTTCTGATATTTCTCAGCAATTTTGTAATAAAAAAATCAGATTACAATTTGAAAAGTATTTGGCATATGATCTCTAATATTACATAATATATTGAAAAAAATGAAACTTTACATAAATCTTTTCGATTTTTCAATATCCCCAATTAGCCACAAAAATATCAATTATTTAATATCTTTCCACAAATTATGATATTAAGATATCTTTTTTTCCCCAAATAATTTCAAGAAGCCAAACCTTGTGAGCTTGACATGTCGGCTAAATTAAACTATGCTTGACACGTCTTTAAAATGCTTGTATGATTGCCACATCGCTTTTTTCTATTATATATTAGTATAGATAATTAATGTCATTTAAAGCGAAATATTATAATATAGATTCTAAAATTTACAACTAATCCTTAGTTTCCATCCTTCCTCCCCTTCCCCTTCCTCTACAACTCTAGTCTCCATTAAACTTTGTAAGTAATTACTAGAATCATATAGAATGTAGATACAATCGGATGACTATAGTTGAATCGTAGAATCGTGATTTAGGTTGATCAACCTAATTAATATACTTCTCTCCTACTTTTTCTCTCCTTCTCTCTCCTTTTTTCAATTTTTCTTTGCTTTTACCATCCATCTCTTTTGTCCGCGCGAAAAAATAAACGTCCCAATTTAAAAAACGGAGATAGTAGTTTAAAGATGGATAGGGGTCTTTTTGCAGTTTATGAAAGTTCAATGCCAAAGTCGTAGATTACACTATATCTTAGGAATTATTTTTTAAAGTCGGAATGTATTTGCTTGAAAATAATATTCATGGAAAAGCTTCCTTGTATGCTCAAATTTTATAAACTTTGACCGCACATTATTAAAAAAAAATCTGGTTATGTAGGATCTTGTTTAATTTATTGCAATATTTAGTTTTTTAATCATTTTTTCGAGTAATTGATATACAATATATCTATACTCATGGATAGACCGTCTAATATATTTTTCATAAATTTTACTGATGCGTAATCGGATAAATTAATGATCAAAATAGTACATCAAAAATAGCGAAATGACAAGTGTTGCAATAATTTTTTATCAAAGAAAGTAAAATTTTTAAGGTTGTTGGGAGGGACATAAAAAGGTAATTAAATCATTGGATGAAATTCGATACCATATCGCGATTATTATTTCATATGCTTTATCAACTAAACTATTACCTCTGTTTTTTTAATATGTATGTTTGCTTTTGCGCGCGGACCAAGGAAAAAGTGCAAAAGTAAGAGAGAACGTTAGTAAAAGTAAGGAAAAAGTGAAAAAGGTAGAGAGAAGGAAAGAAAAAGTAGGAGAGAAGGAAAGAAAAAGTAGGAGAGAAGTGTAATAATTAGGTAGGCCAACCTTCCATTTATGGGAAAAGGTAGAAAGGTACATATTTTAAAAAACATCCCAAAATGGCAAAATGCGCTTATTAAAAAAATGGAGGGAGTTCATGACATTCATATTTTTAGTAAAAATGATAGTTGCATGATGCATTCTTATTTTCTACAATATTTACCAAATCTGATAGAAAATTTGTCAAAAATAATTCCAATTATGGTCGGTATTTTCAAAATAATCCTGATTATGGATATATTATACAATAATCCCAAATTTAGGGGTTTAATACTAAAAGTGTTATTATGAAAAATATATTATGAGCTGTGGTGATGGGCACAAGCTCTTTATGGGGCATTCCTCTCATCTGGAATTTTGGAATATGCAACCAGTTATTAGTGTTCCAAGGCCTATCATATGAGACTTATAGGCTTCAACTACAGCTAATCAATGTCTAATAATTGTAAAAGTCTCAATGTTCACTCAAGACCGCATCCATACTCATTTTACACAAATTAGGCACAAATCTATCAAAATTCATACATATTGTTTCTGTCCAGGACAGCTACAGTGAGTGTGGTGGTGGGTACTTGGTGGAACGTGGCTCCTAAGCTTCCTTCGTGGTGGTGGTTACCTGCAAACAAGGAGAAACCTCGGAGGTTGTTCCGAGGATCGCCTCTCCGATGCCTAATTCAGCCCAAGTTGAACACAAGATCTCTAGTTGAGAGAAAGCGAGTATCAAGTGCAAGTATTTTGTGAGTGTTTGATAGTACGTACCTTACCCATGCATGGGCATGGGTATTTATATGAGACATGGGCTTGTGACTGACCTAGTAGAGTAAGTGGGTTCCTTTTGGAAGTGGGCCAAGGTAAATAAAGCCTTCATTAATTCCCTGTCTAGAGCTTATGTCCAGAGTAGTCTGCCTTATGAGGTCTGCTCTACTCTGGGCGCTCTGACGTGGAATGGTAGGACCAAGAAGTCTGCTGTCAGCTGGCAGGACGTGGCGGTCTGCTAGGCAGACCCCATATAATTCGCCCCCGGACCCAGTATTTGTAGGTTGCAATATACTGGGTACATTTATCCTGGTCTGGTGCTCTACTCTTCGCAGATAGGTGGGTGGTTCTCTAGGTGACTGTTCATCACTTTTTTCAGAGTAGCTTGATTTTTCCCGCCCATTTGGATGGTGTGTTGAGCAAGAATCATTAATTCATTTCGAATTAATGTGACCCTTGGGGTTCCCAAGGAATGTAATGATGAGAAATCTCTGTTGATGGGGTGTAGTTGGCCTATTTATAGGCTGAACCAACCATTTCTAAACCTTTTCCATTCTCTTTCCTTTCGAACTTCTTGTTATTAGTTTCCCCTGTTATTCTTCGTGGATTTCTCCTCACCCTAGTAATTTCCGTGCGATTTTCATCGATTTCTCCGAGATTTACCTGTTCCAAGCTTCGATTTTGTAGCAGTGGTATTTCCTACTTGCTGTTCTACCCCTCGAATCTTGGTTTCCCAGCATTATCTACTCTCTAACAGGTAACTTCCTTGCAAGGTTTCATTTTTAGTTTGCTTTCCCTGGATGGTTGGGTAGGATCTTCCTTTTGTTCACCATGTTGTTTTGTCTAATTGCTGGATCTTGATTTCCACGCCTCTGGTATTTGTTTTAGTATTCTCTTCTTTTATTTTGCTGCTCTGCCTTTTGGGGGCATTCTGAATATAGATGTTGTGTCGTACATCCTCGCAACATGCCCTTATTTCCTGGCTATGTTGAGCTTTTATCTGGTTTGCATATCCTTGTCTCTCTGTATATGTCTTTCTTCGTTTTTTGCAAGAAAATATCATGTTTCTTGGCTATCTTTGATCCTTGTATACCATACGTATCCTTGCCCCCCAGTCTAGTAGCTCAGTCTACAGGTCTGAGGTGTTAGACTATTCTTTGCTGTAATCTTAGGTCTGACGTCATAACGTTGTTCCTGCTATGTTGTGCAGAATGTCTTCTTTAAAAGTCGGGTCTTCTCGTGGGAAAGAGAAGGTGTCCTCCTCGTCTGAGTCAGATGAGGTTTACCCGGATGACACTCAGTCTCCCTTCTTGAGGCTGGACCTCCCATGCTGTAAAGATGAGGTGGTCCCTGAGGAGTGGGCCACCTTTGATCCCTGGGATAAGCTGCGTAGGGAAACTTTGGGTCCTGAGTCTAACAGGTTCCCAGACAACCATATTTTCGAGACTCCCCAGCGCATAATAAAATGGGAGTACAGTGATGGTGAGATGCGGCTCACTGTGCTGTACGATAATAAGAGCAAGCCGTATCTTTCCAGGAATTCTGCTGATGCATTTTCGAGGAGGCATGCTGCCTACTACATTGAGTGGGCCGCGGAGATTAAACCATTCCGTGGGTCCTAGGTAGTGGTGCCGAAGGCTTCTCAGAGCCTAGCAGATGTACCAGAAGGGTACACTGCCGTATATATGAAACATTTCGAGTTCGGGCTGAGGTTCCCGCCACTGGTTCTTGGAGAGGGTACTCTGTTAGTACAGGATAGCGCTCTGCCAGGTGAACCCTCAGTCCTTGAAGAAAGTGCTGGGGTTTATCTGGGTCTGCAAGGCCATGGATTTCGCCCTGACCATGAAGCTTTTCAGATGCTTGTTCTTCTTTAATAGGCAGGGGACAGTATGGTTACTTCATGGGCTCGGTTCGGGCTCAACACCTGACGGTCTTCCCTGTCGATCTGGCTCTGAAGGATTGGAGGGACACCTTCGTCTTCATCAGGGTGCCAACGCAGCCGTGGAATCCTTATGAATTCAAGGCCCCTCTACGACCCGTGGAGCCTCAGTTTCTCAAGCAGTTGGACCCTCACATCTTGAACTAGGATGAGCGAGTGGCTTACGACTACTTCAAGGCGACGGACAAGGGGACAACTGATGGGAAGCAGGATCTTCCTAAGTATTGGCTGCCACATCACCATGTGATGTGTCAGAACTCCTTTCTGAGGATAGGGAGGCTGTCTCCAGACTACACCACTGGTGAGTCCTCTACTCTGCTATATATTTTATTTCATTCACTCATTCGGTTGTGCCTCCTGGCACTCATCATTTTCGATCTCTGTAGCTCCCGGCAGAAGACTGGTTTGTCGTCTTATCATGGGTGGGTTTTGAGCTCACAATCCTGCTCTGCCCTAATACCTTGCTTGTTGGGGGTATTTCTCAACTATTTCTACTTATTACTAATATATGTTCTTGTTTGGTGCAGAGACTCTGCGTTCTGCCCTTCCTCTGGAGCTGGGGCTGAGTCAGTCTCCCAAATGTCGTAGGTATCGTCCGATACCGAGTCCGGGGCCCTATTCCGTTCCAGACTTCGTCCGGGAGATCTCAAACACCCCTCTGGACCATCCTGTCCTCCGGACCAAACGCCCGGATCTTGTGGATAAGCACACGGGGGTGGCTCGAGCGCGAGGTGGTCCATCTGCAACCATCACCGAGATCGATTCTGGTGATGAAGAGGAGGAGGATGGTAAACCTTTGCGGGTTCATCTCTATAGGCGTCCCAAGGGTCTTCCTGTTGAGGATGAGGAGGGTGATGCAGAGGGAACAAGCACTCTGCAAGGGTCGAGGTCTCCCCTTTTTACTCCTTACTCTCCCCATGGTACTGCCTGTCTGTTAAGCCCCTACAGCAGCTTCCCCCTCTTGCTTCCCCGGAGGTTGTTTTGCAGACTGGTAACTTCTCTGCTAAGTCTTGATATGCTTCTTTGATTATTTACTCATATGTTACTCATTATCCTAACTTGACCTGTTCTGCTACTTTTCAAATCTGCACGTGGCGAAGGAGACGCCTGTGGGGGAGGCTCCTATTTTTTCATCTGATGATCAGACTGTTGGTCATCAGTCCTTGGTAGAGGGTCAGGCTATGCCAGGTATTCTCTGCCCCTGTCCTCTTTATTTTTCCTTTTCTTTAATTCTCCTGTTGGGTAGTTCTAACCATTCTGATATCTTTGGTTTGCCAGATCCGGTCTGCCAGGAGGAGGTGTTGGAACCCCTGCAGCACGAGAGGATGGAGCAAGCGAGTTCCACCTTCATCCCTGCAGTGGAGACCACGGTGTCTCCTCCTTCCCAGAGGCCTACTCCCCCCTGGGAGGAGGTCTGCCCCTCCCGCCCAGGGGTTTTAAGGAGCAGACTATTTCTCTGACTCCTGAGCAGGTGGCGCGCCTGGTTAGTGGTTTCTATTCCTTTTTAGGTGGTCTACGGGGTTGCTTGCCAGGCCCTTGCCTATGGATAAGTAGTGGAAGAATTTGGCTAAATCATGGCAACCCCAGGTTCAGCCAGTTCTCGTGTAATTATATCTAGTTTAATTCCTTTAATTCAATTTTGAAGTAAAAATAAATAATAAAAAATTTCTTTCTGTTTTCAGCTCTAATTCCTTGTTTATTTGGCTTCTGTTGTTCACTGGTTTTCTTTTGCTTTTTCAGCGTGAGTTGCGGGCCAAGAAGGCGCAGGCTGCTGGGGCTCCTCAGACCCCTGCCCAACTTCCAGACCAGCCTGAGGTCCTCGCAGAGCCGATGCGGGAGCCGGCGGCAGCGTCGGCGTCTGTTCCTCTGTCCTCTTCACATTCCCAGAAGAGGCCAGCAGAGGGACAGGACCAGGAGGAGGGGCCCCCAAAGAAGAAGGCTCGCCTTCCTGCGGACCCCGCCCAAGTCATCGACGTTCTCTTTCCCTTCTGTGGATGTTACTGATCTCTCTTTTGCTCAGATTCTGTACAGAGGGGATCGGCGGGTGACCGGCGTGAGGTGCAGGGGCAGGAGCAGATACCAGTGGCCTTCTTTGACCCCAGCGAGTGGCTGAAGCTCCTGGCCAGCAGCTTCTCGGCGGACTACGTAGTCCAGGACGTTCCCTTGGTGAATTTTTTGCTTTTCCTTGCGTCGTTTTATTTTATTTTCCTGAGTTGCCTGCTTCTGAGTTTCTTAGATTGCTTCTGACCAACTTTTTTCCCTTGGTGTAGGCTGCACGGGCCGGTGCCTTTATTGGGGAGTTCTGCCATGCTTTGGGACTGGGCAGGCGTGACGCAGACCTCCCTGAACTGCAACACGTCAAGGCTCAGCTGGAGCAGATGAGCAAAAGACTGGTTGTAATGAAGTCAGATAAGATGCTCCAACAGTCCATGCTGGATGAGGCTGCTGAGGCTAGGGACCTTGTATCTGCAGAGCGCGATGCCTTGCGGACTTCAAACGAGCACCTACAATGGTTGCTGAAGCAGTCAGAGGTGGTCGCTGCCGAACATTCAAGGATCTCCTCCCAGCTGAAGGAGGCGCCGGTTCGGGCTTCCGTGGCGGAGACCAAGCTTCAGTCTTCTGAGGTCAAGCTGCAGGCTGCAATGAAGGAGCTGGAGCAGCTTAAGGGTCAGCTTTCTGCTGCGTAGGCTGACCATAACGGCTGCTCGGCTAAGTTAGAGCAGCAGGCCAAGGAGGCTGAGCAAGCTCTGCAGGAGAGGGAGACTAAGCTCGGGGCGGAGTTCTCCAAGCGTCGGGCTGAGAGGGAGGCTCAACTGGGTGCTGAGGAGGCTGTCCGGGCGGCGAAGATGCAAGGTCGTTGTTCGTAGGGTCCTCTGGCATCTGCAGCCTTCCTTTGACTGGGATGCCTTTAAGGAGGCTTACGGCAGCGGGGTTCATATGAACCCTCCTGAAACCCAGGAGCTCAGGGACATGGAGTTACTCTACTCTCTGCCTGCAGAGGAAGGGTGCTCCGGGCAACGAGTTGACGGGAGCTCTACTGGGGATGGCAGCTCTGTTCCTGATCAATAGGAACTCGGGCGGCTATCTCGCGATTCGCCTCAGTCTTCTTGTGACTCCTGTCTGAGCTGATGAGCTGAATGAGCTGGGAGCCTGTGCTGAACTGCAGTCTTCCTTTTTTGCCCTCCGATGATATCCCTAATTAACTTCTCTTGTAATATTTGTAATTAAATATGACTAGCTTTTCATTTGTATTCGCTCCCTTCTTTTGGTTAGGTAGCCGCCTTCATTTTAATAGCTCTATAGCATTATGATCTGGTCCCTGACCAGATTTCTTTATGTAAGACAATTTGTTCCAGAAATACAAGTTGTTTTGTTCTGGCTAATCTTTCTGCATTGCGCTCTTATTTTTTATTTGCTTTGTATTATGCATCCAGACTTCTGATTTCTATTAAGTAATTTCACTCTTCTTCTCTTTAACCTAGTATTTCTTGCAAGCCTACTGGCACTCAGCTCTGATGTTGAGTTAGCTGCGAAGTGGCATGACGCGTGGTTTTCTATGAGTAGGAGCCAAGTGTCTCTGACTCGCCCTTTCGCGTGGCATAGCGTCGGCTTAGATCAACCTTAGGTTGTGACCTTAGGGGCCCTTTATTCATCTGCTCTATCTCGCATGTGATGGCGATCCAACAATGAGCAGAGCATCAGGAGGTATTTTGACGCCTTAAGTCGCGATGGTCTCGGGGATTTAGGGCTCTGCCCCTCAATCCCCACTGCCAACGCCCTCGTGTAGGGGTACGCCTGGTTCTTTTGAACTCCGCCATCCCCATTAACCTTAGGTATATGTGACTTATCCTTGCTGCTTTTCGGGCCTCTGGCCCTACAGGTCTAGAGGTAGAGGTCTGTGACATCGCTAAGTCCAACCGGCAACCGATTACTCTGTAGTCCTCAAGGGCTCTGAACAGAGTTAACCTTCCGGTCGGCTCCCTTTTTGTGCAGACAGCTTCTATGCTTGGCGGGCCTCTTCAGCCCTTGTTCCAGCTAAGACTCTTTTCTACCTTATCACACTGTGGTGTTTCTTCTCGGTCTGCTAGCAGTTTATTCAACTCTGGCGTTGTGTTTGTATAAAGAGAAAATAAGGGGATGGGGGTTTTATGCGATATGAAGAGTGTATAGCTCGAAACGGGTGGCTCGAAGGCCTTTCATTCATAGAAGTTGTTTGATACAATCAGGTTACACAAAGTATTTTTTCAGTATGCGGGCGTTCCAGTTGCTCTTTAGTTTGCTCCTATCCATCCTCTTCAGCCTGTATGTCCCAGGGTATAGCTCTTCACTAACCTGGTAGGGTCCTTCCCATTTGGCAGACAGCTTTCCATGTATCTTATCTTTCTGCACTGCTGCTGCGTTTCTAAGTACTAGATCTCCTACTTCTAGAGGTTTGGCCCTTACTCTGCGGTTATAATATCTTCTGACTCTGGCTTTGAAGGCCTTCATTCTGAGTCTAGCTTCATTCCTGTGTTCATCCAGTAGGTCTAGATTGGTTTTCAGAGCTTCGTCATTCAGACCTGGCTCGATGATAGGTTTTAGTCGTATCACCTAATCAAAAATAAACCTACGGTCCTCTAACTAAGGTAATCAGTGGTAGCAGGGTCGAATCCGCAGGGAGACAGAGTTTCTATATTAATATCCAATTAACCAACTACTTCAGATGAAAATATGGAGAATTAACTGAGCTAATGAGTAAGCTAAATAATACGAAGTAAGTTGAGGATTTAACTATGGAATAAAAGCCTAGGGTATTAGGTCGGTCCACCATGCTTATACCAATCAAGTAGGGTCAACTACTATTAAAACCTAAGTCAAGAGTCGGGGGATTAGAGCCTATGTTGAGCTATGGTTAAGACTCAACGCTCATAGTTCAACATACGCCGCATGTTCACTAACGTAATCAGAACTACTGATGTGTCCTAGGCCTCTAGTCGTAAGACGGATCTGTGCAAACAACTATTAACCACAAGCAATCAATGAAATTGTCCACTAACATTAATCACTAATTAAGAACAAACCACACCACAATCACTCTAATCAAGCCCTAGAAATCAATAGGAGTCTAAATAGCAATCATGATATAAACATGGCTTCCCTATCTAACACCCTAGAAAGAGAACTACTCATACATGATCGAATTGACAACAACAAAACTAATTGAAAACCCTAAGAATTGCATCATGAACTAATTGAGAAATAAGCAATTGAACTAAAGTAATTGAGATAAAGGAATAAAGCAATAAGCAAGACGATTACCAAATTGACGGAAAGCGGAAACTTTAATTGAATTGAAATTGTACTTGAATCTCTTCTACAATCCAAAGCAATGATAAACTAGCCTAAGAGCTCTCTAGGTGTTTAATAATATCAAAGATACAAATAAAAATAAACTAAAAGTATTTATAAGTCCTAAGAAAACAATAAGATAGAGTGGGGAAAATAACGAAAATTGCATCCCCGTGTCATCCACCCGATCGGGAAAAAGGCCGCCCGATCGGGCCTGGGAACAAGTCTTCAGCAGCAACAAAATAGGCTTCACCCGATTGGATCGGGCATATTCCAACCGATCGGGGCCGCAACCCCAGCACCGATCGGGCAAGTCCACCCGATGGCATCGGGTGGATGTCTTCTTCAGCTCTCAGACAAACAGCAAGAATGACTAAGTATTGTTCCGCTGGATCACATCGGGCAAGGCCGCCCGATCGGGCGGGAAACCTTAACTTCAGATTCTTCACTCGTACCCGATCGGGCAGTTGTTGCCCGACCCGATCGGGCGAGTCTTCTTCTTGCCTTGCTTTGCTTGGCTTCAGACGCCAAGTCTTTGCACACTTACTTCTTCATAATGGGGTCCAAATACCATCTTGAGACCTCAAAGATGCCTCATAACTTCCCGCTATAGCGTGGTGCTCAAAACATCAAGTAAATAGGGAGTTTTTCCCTAAAACCTGCAAGATGATATAGAACACACAAACCACAACTATATCGAAATAGTTAGCATAAATAGCTCCTAAGAGCATCAATATAGCACAATTTAGCTTGTGAAGAAAGGGAAAAACTCTATAAGATATCGATATATCAAATTCCCCCAAGCTAAACCTTTGCTTGTCCTCAAGCAAATAGAGCATGATCGTGGAATAGATTGCCTCACCCCATAAATAAAACAATTCAAGCTGAAAAAGCATTTTCAAGACTAAGAATCGTTCAAGGAGGCATAATTCAAGTTCGGCAAATCAAATCCTTCCAACCACCAATCATCCAAGCAATTCATCAAGTTCAAGTGACTACTAGGCATACAAATCCTGAAAAGGTGCTCACAAAGGGTGTCACTCCTCTCAATTTTGTAGCAGGCAAAGAATGTGCCCGAACACTCACCGACCCGACCATAAATGTCCCTTCCCACTCACACTCTCATGTGTTTAAGAAGGTAAAATGTCGCTCATCCTAATCAAGTCGACTCAACTAGCAAACGTACTCTTTAACTTTGACAAACTGACCAAAATCAATCTAGTAGACATTGTAGGCACAACCTCAAGAGGACTTTTCCGGGTTGTAATGGGGCTTAGGTAAGAGGTAGGGGATACTTTTGGGTAATGTGGTGGAAAAACCAAGAAAGGGGGAGCAATGAACACTCAAACAAGGCCTTAGATGGCCTAAGCAACTCCCAATCAACACCATAAAACCATGAAAAATAAACCAATTCTCCAAATTCAATGAATACGCACAACAAACCCAAGTTTTAGGCAATGACATGAAACTTTATTTATGAACGTGCGTGAATGAAAGAACTTTGAATTCTTTTGAACTTTTATTTCATTTTTTTCTTTCATTTTTTTGAACTTCATTCACGCAACTCTAATTTTGCCTTTTCTTTTCTTTTTCTAATAATCAAGCCACAACAAATACACTTTTGATTCCTCAACAATCAATCCAAACCATGAAACCAACTTCACTCTCAACCCATACACAAAGCTCCCCCAAGCTAGGCTTGGGAATAAAATCGAAACAAAGGCCATGGGCTTATAATAAGGGTTTAAGTAACATGAAACAAGGTCATTAGGCTCAGCGGGGCTAAGGAGGATAAAAATGTATCAAAAACTAACTCTGGGGCTCAAGAATAAGTCAAAAGAACGCCTCTATCATAGCAAGTGTAACAAGTCACCAAACATCAAATGAGTACGAAGTCAAAGTCAAGATCGATCCGCTAGAGAGGAACTAACACACCAAAAATATAGACTGGATAAAAGTATGAATCCAATAGGCTAGAAAAAGGCCTCACAGTCTAACCAAATCAGGTATGCAGCACAAAGTAGTAAATCATAGTCAGAAATGGCTCGAAATCAAAGTAGTCGAATATCAAATCAATACCTCATAATCACAAATGCCCAGCTATCCAGAAAACAAAGTCAAATCATTCTCAATAAAGCACAACAAGGGGCACAGGGAGGCAATCAAACCACTCATGATCAAACATATTTTTTTTCAAATTTTTCAATTTTTCTTAAAGCTGTAAACTAAACTATCAAAGCTTTAAACTACTCTAAAAAGCAGTAAACTATACTAGAAAGCAATAAACTATACTCACAGTGAGAGATTCTCCCCCAAGCTGAACGAGGCAATGTCCTCATTGCAACGAGGGAGAGGAGAGAACAAGGGCATCAGCCGCCCATATCATCATTAGTGGGGTGACTGAAGAAACCACCACTAGAAGTACCACCACCATCGGTAAAACCACCACCGGAGGGACCACTCATCCCACCATCAAAGCCACTAGGACCTGCATCAAAATCACCTCCAAAACCACTAGGACCTAGGCCAAAGTCTCCTAAAGAGACTGACTGACGAGCAGGCTCATCCTCCTCATCCTCTGCCATGTCATCGCTCTGACCGGTAGGCTGGCCATAACTCGGGTTCCAATGGTACCACGAGGGGTGCTGGGCAGTCTGCTCAATAATACCACGCCTACAATAGTCGTCATAGAGAGGATAAAGGGCGTAGTGCTGGTCGTTAGCCAAGGTGTCCATCCTCCCCCCCATCTGGTCTATACGGGTATAGAGCTGATCGATGCGAGTGCCATAGCCCGCGAGGGTGGCGGTGTTCGCGTTGATCAGCCCTTCCATTCTACCCATCCCCGTCTCCATGCGACCTAGGGTCGACATCATAGAGGTAAATTCAAATGAGTCCGTGTGAGGGGGAGGGGGAGGGGGAGCAGAAGTGGAGGCGCCCTCGTCTAAAATCGGCGTATGCCGCCTATGGTAAGAACGGCGAGGGGGCTCTGGCTCAGGGACAACTAGGTCGACTCCCTCTATAGGGAGTAGGTAGTTTGCCTGACGAGGCCGAAGTCGGGCCCTAGAGTCGGGCAGAATGAGGGATTTTTTGGACTTAATCAACCACTGAAATCTATGGTCAGGCAGGCGGTACAGGACTTTGAGGGTGTTGAGATAGGTGAGGTCAATGAGGGTAGGGCCTAGGACGGGGGTACGCTGAGTCTCGTCAAAGCCGGCAATTTGCCGGGCAAACAATGTGATCAACCCCCCGTTAACTAACCTCCTAGAGGTCCAACTACCGTCTTCCCTTGACTTAGGGAGCGAGTTCGAGATACGCTCGAACTGAATAGCGATATGGTGAGCCAAGTTGTACTGAAATGGCTCCCTAGAGCCTTTAGCAATATAGCTAGCTATAGCAACTAGCTCGGCCCCCCGGACCAAGTGACCCTCAAACCGTCCCAACAGAGTCTGGGCCATGAACCGTATCCAAATGCTAAAAATAGGGTGATGGAAGTTCGCCCAATGACAGTGCTGGATGTCAAAGGGCTTAGGGTCCCCTGTCAGCATGACATAAGTATCGGCCATCCTAAAGTGGTCGGGTGGGTAGTAGTCACCCCGTACCTGTAACCTAAGAACCCCCGCAAATTCCCTAAGGCTAAGGGAGTGTTCTTGGTTTAGAAGTCTAAAGTGGACATGGGTGACCGGGCCGGCCCGGGGCTTTGTCAAACTGAAACTACTAAAAAATTCGTAGACTAGAGGAGAATAAGTGTTAACATGTACATTATAAAGCGCCTCCATGCCTAGAACTTTCATGAAGTCCTTAAAATCATCAGTTAAACCAAGTTTAGACAAAAGCTCAACATCTAGAAATCGGGTAGGAAGTACCTCACGCTTTTTAAATCGCAAGAATTTCTCGCGATGTTCATCATCCCGGAAAATGATTTCCGGGTATTGAGGATCCCGTGGAACTTGTGGTGGTGGTGGTGGTTGTGGTGTTGCCTCTCGCCTAGATCGCGAGCCTTCACCTCGAATAAGCCTTCGGAATTTGCTTGCCATGGTAGAAAATGAGCCTTGTAGCCTCTTGTAACACAAAGATGGGATTTTAAGGTGAGTGTGGGAAGAGATGGGAGAGGGGAGATGATTTTGGTGAATGGGATTTTGTGAGATGGAGGGTGGAGGAAAGGAGGGGATTTTATGAAGTTTGGTTGAGAAAGGATGGAGATTTGAGGTAGAAGAGTTTGGTTTTAATGGAGGTTAAGGGTTTGGGGGTTGAAGATGAGTGAAGAGAGAGAGAATTGATTGGAAGGATGATGAGTGAATGGTGACAAAAGTGGGGAAATCCGTGTAAAAAGAGGGATAAGTGGTCGCAGGCCCGATCGGGTAAATGGCCGCCCGATCGGGTAAATGGCCGCCCGATCGGGCGGAATTCAAAAAAAAAATTTCTTCAGAATTATCATTTCGCCCGATCGGGTGCCTATTTTCTCCTCATCGGGTGCTCAAGTCTCGCGCCCGATCGGGCGAATGTTGCCCGATAGCGTCGGGCGGTATACCTGTTGACTGATTTTTTCCTTTGGCTTTTACACGTTCACCCGACATGCCACCCGATCGGGTAAGGTATTTTTGATCGGGTGCTAGGGTTGCGCACCCGATCGGGCAAACATTGCCCGATGTCATCGGGCGTCCTTTCTTTTCTTTCTCTATGTTATTTTTCGCTCACCCGATCGGGCATATGCCACCCGATCTGATCGGGCGAGCTACTGTTCAGTAAGTAGCTCGCCTTTTTGCAAATTTGGGGCAAGTATGGCTCAAGTTTCTCTTCAATTAGCATATCTGCACATCAAAGCACACAAGATCTAGGAACACATTAGTACCCTCACGCTCTCTCACATGCTACAAACTACGAAATAAGAGAAAAGAAGATCTAACTAAGAGATACGGGTTGCCTCCCGCAAAGCGCTGGTTTATGAAGGTCCCGCACGAGCATATTACCTCTCTAGGTAGATGAATCAAGTGGGGAGGAATCAAAGCGGATTTCCTCCACACAACCAACAAAGGCACCTTCATGGTACAGCTTCATACGCTGTCCATTTGCCTTAAACTTCTCTCCTTTGTGGTTGGCAACCTCGATGGCACCATGTGCCTTCACTTCTGTCACCTCGAATGGTCCAGACCATCGAGATTTGAGCTTTCCAGGAAACAGTCTCAACCTGGAATTGAACAATAGGACCTTGTCGCCAACCTTGAATTCTCTTTTTCCTATCATCTTATCATGCAACTTCTTCGTTTGCTCTTTATAGAGCCTGTGATTTTCATAAGCATCCAAACGGAGCTCATCCAACTCATTGAGTTGAAGAAGTCGTACTTCACCTGCAGCTGTCAAATCAAGGTTAATCTCTTTGACCGCCCACGCAGAAAGATACTCCATCTCAACTGGTAAGTGACAAGCCTTGCCATAAACCAGCCGATAGGGTGTGGTACCCAAAGGAGTCTTAAAAGCAGTGCGGAGCGCCCAAAGAGTATCATCAAGTTTCAATGACCAATCCTTTCTAGCTTTAGTGACCACTTTTTCAAGGATTCTCTTAATTTGCCTATTAGATACTTCTACTTGGCCACTGGTTTGAGGGTGATAGGAAAGTCCGACTTTGTGGGTGACTCCATGTTTTGTCAATAGGGTCTTGAAGGTGCTCTTATGAAAGTGAGAGCCACCATCACTAATTACAACACGGGGGACACCAAAACGGGGAAAGATTATCTTTTTAAACATCTTCATCACAACCTTAGAATCATTGGTTGGTGATGCTATAGCTTCTACCCATTTAGTCACATAGTCGACGGCCACTAGAATATACCTATTCCCACAAGAGGTAGGAAAGGGTCCCATAAAATCAATCCCCCAAACATCAAAAGGTTCGACCTCTAAAATCCCACTCTGTGGCATCTCTTGCCTTTTCGAAATATTACCCGTCCTTTGACAAGCATCACAAGACAAACAAAAGGCACGGGCATCTTTGAAAATCGAAGGCCAATAGAAACCACTATGTAAGACTCTAAAACCAGTAGCTTAGGAACCGAGATGACCACTAGAAGGCATACTATGACAATGTAGCAAAACACCCTCTATTTCCCAATCAGGAATGCAACGACGAAACATCCCGTCGGAGCACTTCTTATATAGGAAAGGATCCTCCCAAAAATACATTCTAGCATCATGATAAAACTTTTTGCGCTGCTGATATGTAAGATTGGGAGGATGAGAACCACTAACACAGAAGTTAGCAAAATCAGCATACCAAGGAGTTTTAGAGGACACAGAAAACAAAAGATCATCAGGAAAAGAGTCATCTATATGAGGGTCAGAAGGGGATCCAAACCTCAACCTAGAAAGGTGATCGGCGACCACATTCTCAGCGCGCTTCTTATCTTTGATTTCCAAGTCGAATTCTTGCAGCAAAAGAACCCACCTGATGAGCCTAGGTTTGGCCTCCTTCTTAGCCATCAAGTACTTCAAAGCAGCATGATCAGTGTGTACTATAACCTTCGAAACTTATCCAATGCATAGACTATGGCTAGCAACTCCTTCTCTGTCGTAGCATAATTAACCTGGGCTGGATCCAAGGTTTTGCTAGCATAGTGAATCACATGGAGTAGCTTATCCTTCCGCTGACCAAGTACTGCCCCTATTGCATAATCACTAGCATCACACATGATCTCGAAAGGGAGATCCCAATCTGGAGGTTGTATAATAGGGGCAGTGATCAAAGCTGTCTTTATCCTGTCAAAAGACTCCAAACACTCATCAGTAAAATCGAATGTGGCACCCTTTAGTAACAATTGAGTGAGGGGTTTCGCAATTTTTAAAAAGTCTTTGATAAATCTGCGATAAAACCCCGCATGACCAAGAAAACTCCTCACTCCTTTGACATTCATTGGAGGGGGAAGTTTCTCAATCACCTCAATCTTTGCTCTATCCACTTGGATGCCACGCTCAGAAATCAAGTGACCTAAAACGACACCTTCATTCACCATGAAGTGACATTTTTCCCAATTAAGCACGAGGTTTGCCTCAACACATCTTTTAAGCACTTTGGACAAATTATGCAGGCAAACATCAAAATCAGAACCATAAACACTGAAATCATCCATAAACACTTCCATGATATTTTCAATAAAATCAGAGAATATGGCCATCATGCAGCGTTGGAAAGTAGCGGGAGCGTTACACAATCCAAATGGCATCCTACGATATGCGAAGGTGCCATAAGGACATGTAAACGTAGTCTTTTCCTGATCATCTGGATGGATGGGAATTTGGAAAAAACCAGAATATCCATCTAGATAACAGAAATAGCTATGTTTGGCTAGCCTTTCCAACATCTGATCAATAAAAGGGAGGGGGAAATGGTCCTTCAGGGTGGCATTATTAAGTCTACGATAATCAATGCACATACGCCACCCTGTCACAGTCCTAGTGGGAATTAAATCACCTTTCTCATTTTCAACAACAGTGGTCCCCTCCTTCTTGGGAACCACTTGCACAGGACTGACCCATTTCGAATCAGCAATGGGATAAATGATCCCTGCATCTAACAGTTTCATGATCTCTTTCTTCACCACCTCTTGCATGTTAGGATTCAAACGTCTCTGAGGTTGAATGCAAGGGCGGTGATCCTCTTCAAGATTAATACGATGCATACAAAAATCAGGACTAATGCCCTTTAGATCATCAATACTATACCCAATAGCCTTCTTATGGATACGAAGCACAGCAAGCAAGCTTTGCAATTGGCTATCTGTGAGTTTAGTACTGACAATCACAGGACATCCTTCCTTATCATCTAAAAACGCATACTTCAAATGAGAGGGAAGTGGTTTGAGTTCTACCTTAGTTACCTGAGGAGTAGAACTGGAGCATACACTTTCAAGTATCACAGTTGGCTGTTTCTGTTCAGCTCCATGACCCTCTAAATCAGCAAGACAGGCATCAACATCAGTATCAATGCCTAAGGAGTCACTCTTAGTCAATACTACCTCCAATGGGTCAGCATCACGTATCTGCTGAAATGCAGACATCACAGCTTTGTCTACCACATCTATCCTGCAACAAGATTCTTCAAGCATAGGAGACTTTATAGCATTGGTTAGTTTAAAAGTGACAGTATCATCACCAACACTTACAGTCAAAGATCCTGACTTGACATCAATAACAGCACCTGCAGTACACAAAAATGGTCTGCCCAAAATAATAGGAATTTGGGCATCCTCCTCCATATCTAATACAACAAAATCCACAGGAATGTAAAACTTTCCCACCCTAACAGGGACGTCTTCTAAAACACCTAGAGGGTATTTTATAGAACGGTCAGCCATCTGCAAAGTAATTTGAGTGCACTTAAGTGCCCCCATATTCAGTTTATTACAGACTGACAAAGGCATGACAGACACAGATGCACCTAAATCACATAATGCTTTATCAATAAAAAGTGCACCTACATGACAAGGGATGGAAAAGCTACCCGGATCTTTCAATTTAGGTGGAGATTTATTTTGCAAAATGGCACTACACTCTTCAGTGAATGCGACTCTATCTACCCCACCAAAATCTCTCTTTTTGGTGATCATCTCCTTCAAAAACTTAGCATAGACAGGCACTTGAGAAATAAGTTCAGTGAAAGGAACTGTTACCTCAAGGTTCTTGACCATAGCCAAGAACTTACCAAGTTGTTGATCCACCTTGGACTTTTGCATTCGATGAGGAAAAGGCAACCTTGGTGTAAAAGGTGTATCAACAACCTTCTCCTTCTCCTTCTTCTTTTCTGCCTGTTCAGTTGTTTCAGACACTTCGACATCAGACGTCGAATGCTTCTCCAATTCCTTCTCCACTACCTCCTTCTCCTTGCTAGGGACAGTATCATCATCAACGGGCATAGGAGGAGGAGCATAAGCAGTGCCACTACGAAGAGTAACGGCATTTGCTTGCTCCCTATGTATAGGTTGCCCCGGCAACTGTCCCTGCTGCCTCTGAGCATTAGTTTCTGCCAACTGAGCAATCTGAGTCTCGAGAAGTTTGATGTGCTTCTCCTGCGCCTTTTGTGTTTCCTCATGGGCCCTTTTTGCTTCCTCATTTGTCTTTTGCATAGACAATATGAGTTTCATCAGTTCAGAATTGCTAGGCTCTTGTGAGGGCGCATTTTGTGGTGCTGGCTGATAGTTCTGATGAGTAGGTCTTTGGAAACCAGGGGGATTATGAGAATTTCCTTGATTTTGGTAGTAGTTGGGTTTTGGGTTGTGATGTGGAGGTTGATAGGAATTTTGTGGGGGGTGATAGGAATTTTGTGGCTGTGGGTTTTGAACATTGTTGCTTCTGTAGGAAAGAAGTGGGTTGTCTTTCCAACCAGGATTATATGTGTTGGAGTAGGGGTTATTGGGTTGTCTTTGCTGAAAAGCATTAGCCTGCTCCATCTGATTCTGACTGAACTGACAATCATGGCCGAAGTGGCCCTGAATACCACACACCTCGCAGTAAGATGAGGTGATGGGTGCAACTGCTGACATAGCGTTGATGCTCATAGGCGGAGGTGTTGAACTAGAGGACTTCATTAGCTGCTGAGTGAGTTGCGCCATCTGAGATGTAAGCATTGAAATAGCATCAACTTCAAGTACCTTCTTAGTCACACTCCTAGATGATGAATGGTCATTGGCTGCAAGATTTGCTAGGAAGTAATAATCCTCATCAACTGCCTTGTCTAAAAAGACTCCTCCTGCAGACGAATCAACAGTACTCTTCGTCTGAGGCTGCAGACCATTATAAAAAGTCTGCGTCAGAAACCACTTGTCCATATTATGATGTGGACATTCCCTCTGTAGGTCTCTGAATCTAGTCCACGCTTCCCTTAATGTCTCACCTGGCTCTTGGGAAAACGTAGCCAACTTGTTCCTGATTTCTGCTGTTTTTGTGGGAGGGTAATACTCATGTAGAAATGCAGCAGAAATCGCCGACCATTCTGTCTCAGTGATATCGCTGAACCACCTCTGAGCCTTGTCTCTGAGTGAGAACTCAAATAACATAACCTTCAGTTGCTCAGGTGTGACTCCTTGATGTTTAACAGTCCTGCAGAGTTGTTGGAATCTCTGCAGATGGTTGGCCGGATCTTCAGAAGGATGCCCACTAAACTGATTCTGCTGCACCATATTAATTAGTGCAGGTTTGATTTCAAAATTGTTTGCATCAATAGTGGGCATCGGTGGACCTGTGGGTATGCCTTCAGGATTAGGCACCCCATAAGATTTCAGTGACTTCGCCATTGGTAATGTAGAAATCTCTGAAACTGGCTTCTCTTGGTCAAATTCTGCTCTAAGATCCCGAAGTATTGCTTCTGTGTCAGGATCTCCAGGAATAATGTGAGTTTTCTTTCGATACCTGGACATATAAGAGAAAATGACAAGATAACCGTAAGAACGGCCTCGATTGGAACGGGAGGTTCCAATGAGGCAAACAGAAGTACGCTAATTAATCGAATAAAAACTAGAAAACTAGCCGTCTCCCCGGCAACGGCGCCAAAATTTGATAGGTTTTAGTCGTATCACCTAATCAAAAATAAACCTACGGTCCTCTAACTAAGGTAATCAGTGGTAGCAGGATCGAATCCGCAGGGAGACAGAGTTTCTATATTAATATCCAATTAAACAACTACTTCAGATGAAAATATGGAGAATTAACTGAGCTAATGAGTAAGCTAAATAATACGAAGTAAGTCGAGGATTTAACTATGGAATAAAAGCCTAGGGTATTAGGTCGGTCCACCATGCTTATACCAATCAAGTAGGGTCAACTACTATTAAAACCTAAGTCAAGAGTCGGGGGATTAGAGCCTATGTTGAGCTATGGTTAAGACTCAACGCTCATAGTTCAACATACGCCGCATGTTCACTAACGTAATCAGAACTACTGATGTGTCCTAGGCCTCTAGTCGTAAGACGGATCTGTGCAAACAACTATTAACCACAAGCAATCAATGAAATTGGCCACTAACATTAATCACTAATTAAGAACAAACCACACCACAATCACTCTAATCAAGCCCTAAAAATAAATAGGAGTCTAAATAGCAATCATGGTATAAACATGGCTTCCCTATCTAACACCCTAGAAAGAGAACTACTCAGACATGATCGAATTGACAACAACAAAACTAATTGAAAACCCTAAGAATTGCATCATGAACAAATTTAGAAATAAACAATTGAACTAAAGTAATTGAGATAAAGGAATAAAGCAATAAGCAAGACGATTACCAAATTGACGGAAAGCGGAAACTCTAATTGAATTGAAATTGTACTTGAATCTCTTCTACAATCCAAAGCAATGATAAACTAGCCTAAGAGCTCTCTAAGTGTTTAATAATATCAAAGATACAAATAAAAATAACCTAAAAGTATTTATAAGTCCTAAGAAAACAATAAGATAGAGTGGGGAAAATAACGAAAATCGCATCCCCGTGTCATCCACCCGATCGGGCGGAAGTCTTCAGCAGCAACAAAATAGGCTTCACCCGATTGGATCGGGCATATTCCAACCGATCGGGGCCGCAACCCCAGCACCCGATCGGGCAAGTCCACCCGATGGCATCGGGTGGATGTCTTCTTCAGCTCTCAGACAAACAGCAAGAATGACTAAGTATTGTTCCGCCCGATCACATCGGGCAAGGCCGCCCGATCGGGCGGGAAACCTTAACTTCAGATTCTTCACTCGTACCCGATCGGGCAGTTGTTGCCCGACCCGATCGGGCGAGTCTTCTTCTTGCCTTGCTTTGCTTGGCTTCAGACGCCAAGTCTTTGCACACTTACTTCTTCATAATGGGGTCCAAATACCATCTTGAGACCTCAAAGATGCCTCATAACTTCCCGCTATAGCGTGGTGCTCAAAACATCAAGTAAATAGGGAGTTTTTCCCTAAAACCTGCAAGATGATATAGAACACACAAACCACAACTATATCGAAATAGTTAGCATAAATAGCTCCTAAGAGCATCAATATAGCACAATTTAGCTTGTAAAGAAAGGGAAAAACTCTATAAGATATCGATATATCACTCGAACATACTGATCCTCAGCCTTTAAGACCTGATTTCGACCGGCATGACGGCCTCGGAGCCATACACCAGATGAAAGGGGGTCTGCCAGTTGATTATTTGACAGTAGTCCTGATCGACCACAGAGTGTTGGGTAGTTCCTCTAGCCATTTACTCTTCTGCTCTTCTAGCTTTTTCTGCAAACCTATCGAGATTTGTTTGTTGGCAACCTCGGCTTGACCATTGCACTGAGGGTTGCAGACTGACGACAAAGCATACTTGATCCCAAACTGCTCCAGCCATCCTGACAGTGGCATGTTGTCGAACTGCCTTCCGTGGTCGAAGACGAAGGCCTTTGGAATTCCATTATCTGGTGATGATGCTCTGCCACAGAAACTTCCTGACGGCCGTCTCTGTGATGGTGGATAGGGCCTCTGCTTCTATCCACTTAGTGAAGTAGTCTACTCCTACAATTAGCCATCTCTTCTGGTACTGGACCGTCGTGAAGGGCCCCAAGATGTCCAGTCCCCATTGGGCGAACGGGATGGGATTGTAGATTGGCATGAGGTCGTTCGCAGGTAGCTTAATATTTGGGGCAAACTTCTGGCAGTTATCACATTTTTTCACCAGAGCCTCAGAGTCTGCCTTTATTGTGGGCCAGTAGTACCCTGCTCTGAGAGCTTTGTGGGCCAAAGCTCTTGGTCCGATGTGGTGCCCGCAGAGTCCTTCATGGATTTCTCTTAATATGTAGTATGCGTCTCTTTGCCCTACACATTTGAGTAGGGGCAGAGAGAAAGACTTCCTGTACACCTTGTCCCCAATCAAACAGTATCTGCATGTCGTCAATTTCAGCTTCTGGGCCTACATTTTGCCCTCCGGTAATTTACCGGTCTGTTTGTACTCTACGATCTCCCTTATCCATTCTGGCATGTCTTCAAGCTCTAGGACGCGATCAGCGTCTTCGTAGATTGCACTAGGGTAGATCTATTTAACTCCTGCAGACTACTGCTTCCCAGTTTAGATAGAGCATCTGCTTGGGCGTTCTGCACTCTGGGCACTTGCTCAATTTTGAAAGTTTCAAAATTCGCAATCAAAAACCTCATTCTGGCCAAGTAGCTCTGCATCGTGGGCTCTTTAGCCTCGTACTCCCCCTTGACTTGGTTGGTGACCAACTAAGAGTTAATTTTCAGGTGGATGTGTTTGGCCTCCAGAGTTTGGCAAAGTTGCAGCCCAGCAATGGCTGCCTCGTACTCCGATTCATTGTTGGTTGCTGAAAATAGGAACTTCAGGGCGTATTCAATGATTTTCCCTTCCGGGGTTTTGATGACCACACCTGCTCCAGAGCCATTGATGGTTGCAGACCCATCTGTGAAGACTTTCCATGCTCTGGGTTGAGCACTTTGCTAAGAAGTCTGCCAAAGCTTATGCTTTGATGGCGGTATGCGGGGCGAACTTAATTCCGAAGCCTGTCAGTTCCAGGGCCCAGTTCATGATCCTTCCCGACTTATCCACCTTCTCCATTGATTTTTTCTAAGGGCATATTTGTCAACATAGTGAAGGGTGTGTATCGAAATATGGCCTTAGTTTTCTGGTGGCTAGCACTACAGCATAGGTTGCCTTCTCTATCAGAGGATAGCGTGACTCACAAAGTATATTGGTTACTTCTTCTTGCTTTCCTCTTTCAACAGGACCGCGCTCACAGTTACAGCGGTAACAGTAATGTATAAGAAGAGCGCCTCCCCTGTCTTGGGTCTTGCTAATTTTGGCAGACCAGAAAGGTGTGACTTCAGCTTCTAAAATGCTCCTTTTTGTTCTGCCTCCCACTTGAACTCCTTATTCCCTTTCAGTATTTGGAAAAATGGGAGGGCCTTTTCAGCAGACTGCGCTATGAATCTGGACAGAGTTGTCATCCTGCCTGTCAGCCTTTGAATGTCCCTGATGCTCTTGGGCTCTGGCAGATCCATAGATGCCTTTACCTTGTCAGGGTTTGCATCAATTTGCCTCTCACTGACCAAATAGCCTAAAAACTTCCCTGACTTACCCCGAACACGCATTTTTTTGGATTCAGTTTCATGTTGTGTTCCCGGAGGTTTGCGAAGGTCTCCTTCAGATCTGCTATGTGTTCTACTTTCGTCTTACTCTTGGTGATGACGTCATCTATGTACACCTCCAGATTCCTTCCTCTCTGCCCTGCGAAGACCTGGTCCATCAGTCTTTGGTAGGTTGCCCCTGCGTTCTTCAGCCCAAACGACATCATGATGTAGCAAAATACCCCGATCGGGGTGATGATGCTGTATTTTCCATATCTGCAGGGTCCATGAAGATCTGATGGTACCCGCTAAAAGTGTCCATGAAGCTGAGCAGGGCGTGACCGCTGGTGGAATCTACCAGCTGGTCGATCCTCGGCAGCGGGTAGCAGTCTTTGGGGCAGGCCTTGTTGAGGTCTGTGAAGTCTACGCATATCCTCCAGCTCCCATTTGCCTTTTTCACCATCACCATGTTCGCCATCCAATCTGGGTATTTGCAGGGCTCTATGAATCCTGGTTCCAACAACTTCTGCACTTCCTCTTCGATGGCCTTATTCTTCTCTGCAGAATAATTTCTCCTCTTCTGCTTTACAGGTCTGTGCCCTGCGGCGGTGTTTAGTTTGTGGTTGATGGTGGCGGGGTCTACCCCTGGCATTTCAGCTGCAGAAAAAGCGAACACGTCTGCATTTTCTTCTAGCAGATGGATTAGGTTGACTCTGGTTTCTGGATCCAGGTCTGTACCTATTCTCACTACTATGCCTTCTTCCGGTCCCAAGAGTACCTCTTCGGTCTCTTCCCCTGGTTCGGGCTTTCTGGTTTCTTGGCCGGCTTCTAGACGAGCGTCGGCTTCGCTGACAATTTATGATTCTGGCCTTTCCTGTTTTTTCTCGGCCTCCTCGGCCTTTTCCTTTTTTCGTGGCTTCTTCAGCCTAGTCCTCTTTGACTTCTTCAGTATGGACTTTCTTTCCTTCCTTTTTCTCTTTCCTCCTCTTCCTCCTGGAACCAGAGTGGTCAGGAGGAGGAGGTCTCTTGTCTTTCTTCATAGCTGTCAGGTTGCATGACCTGGCTGCTTTCTGATCTCCCCTCAACCTGCCTACTTCGCCAGTTTTGCTGAGGAAGAGCATGGTCTGGTCGTGGGTTGATGGGATCCCTTGCACTGCTTCAATGAATTTTCTCCCCATCAGAGCGTTGTACGGTGATGGGAGGTCTAGTACTAGGAATTCCTGCATCACTGTCCTTCTAACTCCACTCTGGTCCTCTGCAGTCACAGCCAGGTGTACACTTCCTTCTGGGATGATGGAGTTTCCTGTGAAACCGACGATGGGAGTTCCTCCTTGCTTCAGTAATGACCGGTCTAGCTCCATTTTCTCGAAGGTTTCCTTGTACAGGATGTTTACGGCACTTCCGCCATCCAGCAGTATTCTCCGTACATCTGTGTTGCAAATTTCCAGGGTGACCACCAAAGGGTCTGAGTGTGGGAAGCTTATTGTTATATTCTGGCTATGCTCTAGGCAGAATAGGTTTGATTATGAATTATAATTGATAGTTAAGCTTTACTTAATTTAACTTAGATACAGAAATCACCACTAAGTCAATATTAAGGTCCTAAGAACACCACTTGATTCAAGCTCAAAATCAAGCTAGCATAGGCGCTTGGATTAATGATGAATTAATCAAAGCAAAAGAAACTCGAAAGTTCAATGTGTATAAACGTCTAATGATCTTTATTAACGACTCAAGCCCTTTAAATACATGTCCTTGACTCTCTAAAAGATAATTACTGGAAATAAAAAAGAATAATTAAACTAATTAAGATAAAACCTATCCTAACTAGGGTTGAAGTCGATCCACTTCACTCCCCTCCATTTGTGACGCCATCTTTGACCATTTTCCTTGATATTCTCACTTATCCCTTCAAAGTAGGACACCAAACCCTAATCTGATTAGGTTAGGCGCCTAAGATAAGCTTTGGAGGGAAAATGATTCCTTTTCCTTGATCCTTGTAGCTTGGCCGCCCATTTTGTGTAAAAGATAGGCTTTGGGCGCCCATTTTGTGTAGAAGATAGAAGGGAATTTCTATCTTATCTTTAGTAAACCCTAGGCGCCATTTTCTGATATGCTAGGCGCCATTTTCCTTGCTTCATCCGTCCATGCTTCCTTTGTAACCCTAGTTGACTTTCTACTTTCTAAAAATGGAAATTACAACTCAACTAAGACTTTCCTAGTTAATCTAATATATCATTAAATTAACTAAGAGTACATTTTATTAACTAGACTCCTAATAAAGCAATAAAGATAGTAACTTAGTCAATAATCAATTAACTAAGCTAAAAACATTTTCAAGGGACTTAAAGGACTCAATACTCTTAAGGGAATTCAGAACATCCCTTAACACACAAGCAACCATGTTCTTGGTCTTGGAATCAATGGAGCTAGATGGACCTCCATCACTTATACCCTTGCAGTCCTCTGCTGTGAATGTCATATCTGGCAGGTATGGACTCAGCTCTGTCTGATCGATGGAGTAGAGGTTGGGATGAGTGAGCTGCTTCAGGTGAGCCCTCTCTCCCCCCATTGACTTCGAGCTGCCGAATATGACGTATATCGTTTTCTTCTTCCCTTCTTTGATTTCTGCTCGCTTGTCTTGCGGCTTCTTTCCTTCATTCTGCTGTTCTTTTTCCTTGATTCCCTGGTTCCAGGCCAGGTATTCTTTGAAATATCCTCTTCTGATCAGACTTTCCATATCATTCTTCAGACTGATGCAGTCTTCGGTGCTGTGGCCTGGGGTCTCATGGAAAGCACATAACTCTGCTATGTTGGGGCCTAGGCTCCTCTTTTTTGTAGGGGGTGGTCTGTGCCACATGTTGTCTTCACTGTTTGTTAAAAAGATCTCAGCCCTGGGCAGGCTAAGGTTGTTGTAGTTGTTGTACTTCTCTTGGGCCCTTAGTCGTTCCACCTCTCTTTCTGCTTCCTTCTGCTTTTCTCTGCCCCTGTTCTGGTAGGGTCTGTGGCCTCCAAAATTCAGTCTGCCTCCCATGAAGGGCTGCTCATTCTGCCTGGTCTCTTATTTGGCAGGTTTACCTGCTCTAGATGTTGAGGCTTTGTTGAAGTCCTCGACAGCGATATACTTTTCTGCCAGGCCTGAGCTTTGCTAAGCTCCTTCATGGTGACCCATTTCAGGTCATCCCTGAACTTGCTGGTGTGAGGCAGAGCGTTCCTCAAGGCGTGCAGAGCCAGCTTCTGTTCTAGGTCTGGGATATGCACCAGCTCCATGTTGAATCTTCCTATGAAATCTCACACTTTCGTTTGGGCTCTACTTCAGTAGCAGCAACTCGTGAGTGGATTTACTCCTCCTGCTTCCACTGACAAAATGTTCTTTGAACCTTTTCTTCAACTCATCAAAGTTGGCTATGGTCCCTTGTGGGATGGTTCTGAACCAGGTCTGAGCTATCCCTGCCAGAGTGGCGGGGAAATGTCTGCACCAGGTGGCCTCGCTGTAGTTTCCCAGCTCCATGTGAGTTTCGAAGGCTGTCACGTGCTCCTGCAGGTCCCCTTCCCCTTCAAACTTGAGGTTCGGTGGGAGATTAGCTTTTGACACTCTGGTTGCAATGATCTCAGGTGTGAAGGGAGATTTGGAGGGGGACCTAATCTCCTCTGCTGGTGAGGCACAAGAAAATATGGGGCCAACCCTGTTGGATATGATTCCTCTGAGATTTGGGGAGGTCCCATTGTCATCGGACCCTTCTTCTACTATTGGTCCCAGCCTCTGACTGACATGTCTTCTGATGGGTCTGCCTTTGTGCGCAGACAGGGCCTCTTCAGCTCCTGTACTATGCCTGGTCCTGACCCGGGGATGTCCCTGTGCTATGCCTCCTGGGTTTCCTCTGCGGACAGATCTCTGACTGGAGCCTGCCAGACGTCCTGTAAGTGTCAGTTCACTGAAAAAGTTAGGGTGTTCCTCTTGCATTATCTCAGTATTTCACTCATCCTCTTGCCAACCTCTCCGAATGCACCCTGACCCAAAGCGGCTAGATAAGCCATACTCTGATGTAGGGGTGGGAGTGATGGCCCTCTTGTTGTATCCACACAGGGGTTCCTCTGTAGCTGCCTCCTCTTCAGATGACAGTTGCAGGTGTCTTCGAACTGAATCATGGGTTCTAGTTCTTTTCCTCCTTTGAGTCCTTTGAGAGCGTTGGCCTCCAATGTTTTGCATGTACTGCTGAGCAGTCTGCAGCACAGAGATGGCCGCTTGGAGTGCTTCTGGGGTGGGCATGACCAAGGAGCTGCTTTGTTTCCTAGTTTCTTGAGTGTGGGTAGCAAGGCTACCCCTTCTTGTTGACCTGGTGGTCGTTTCTCTTGGTGGAGAGTAGCTCTCATCCTCTGATCTGTGGGAATCGGATGTTGTTGAGTAAGGAACCACCGTTGCGAAGTTGTAGATTGGGCTTTTCTACTCTTCCCCTCCTTCTAGCGCCAAATTGTTTCTGTCCATGACAGCTACAGTGAGTGTGGTGGTGGGTACTTGGTGGAACGTGGCTCCCAAGCTTCCTTCGTGGTGGTGGTTACCTGCAAAACAAGGAGAAACCTCGGGGGTTGTTCCGAGGATCGTATCTCCGATGCCGAAGTTTGCCCAAGTTGAACACAAGATCTCTAGTTGAGAGAAAACGAGTATCAAGTGCAAGTATTTTGTGAGTGTTTGACAGTACGTAACTTACCCATGCATGGGCATGGGTATTTATATGAGACATGGGCTTGTGACTGACCTAGTAAAGTAACTGGGCTCCTTTTGGAAGTGGGCAAAGGTAAATATGGCCTTCATTAATTCCCTGTCTAGAGCTTATGTCAAGAGTAGTCTGCTCTGCTCTGGGCGCTCTGACGTTGAATGGTAGGACCAGGAAGTCTACTGCCAGCTGGCAGGACGTGGCGGTCTGCTAGGCAGACCCCATACACATACCATAACGAATTTTCCCTCCAAATGTGCCTAAAATAATATAAAATATGGACTTAACAAGTTAACCATGACAAACATAAGGGCCCTAAATGGGTAAAGAAGATCATGGCGATAAGGCCCGAAAACAAAACATGTCTGCCGCAAAAGCCCCGCTCGTCCTTTTTATACTGTGGCTTGCCTGCGGAAAAGGAATTAAGAACTCTCCTATGTTTCGTTCTTAGCTTGCTCGCTCTAGAATCTCCAATCCTCCTAGACTCTAAGGCATATTAACATGCATAAAGTACGAATAACAATGGTGAAAGCGGAATATATATTAATAAAACAAAAATATAAAGTATAATTATTGAGTAATATGGAGGGTATATAGTGCACTACGACCAGAGTACTCCAACGAGATATGGATAAGGGTAAGAAGAAAAAAAAAAGGATAAGGAATTGATATGTGGAATAGGATAAATTATTATTCCATGTTTGGTATGGATTCGAATAAGATTGCAATACGGGATAAAATTATCTAATTACCCTTGCTTAAATTTCCTAATATCCCTATCTTTTTCATTTCATATAGAGTAATGCAGTCTTTTCGACGTTATTTTTCTTTATCCCTATTCCTTATACTTTCCACCATTGATACAAATTTGATGGGATAACTACCTATCCTAAATCCTAGCAAAATGGGGAACCTTTCTTAAAAGCTACAAACAAGGCATAAGGGAAAAGTGGGGCTTGCAATCCCTATTTTTCCTTATAAAAGCTACAAGTCAATGGACGGGTTGAAATCTGATGATTGTGGTTTTGCCAGTTTAGGATTAAGTTTATTTCAGTTTGATATGTTCTGATTATGTTGGTTTATGTTGTAATTATCGTTTGAATCAATAAATGAATTTAACCTTTCTTAAAAAAAGCTACAAGTCAGTGGAACCAAAATCACCTTGAGGACCTAAAGTTGAATGAGGATAGCTGGATAAGGATCCACTGTTAATTAAAATCATACCAACCTTTGAACTTTATAGGATTAAGGCTGTTTTTTCAACATTTTTTTTGCTTATCTGAGGTGGTCATTTGGTTTACGTGGGTAATCAAAATTCCTATGAAATTGCAATTCATAGGAAATAAGAGGTTGTTTGGTTGCAACTCATTTCCCTTAGAATTTCAATTTCGTAGGAAATAGCCAATTGCTTTTGTGTTTGGTTGACAAAAGCATAGGAAATAGAAATTCTAAGGAAGTGGAAATTCCTACAGTGTAGGAAATTATTTACCAAGCCCCCTTGGTAAATTCAAATTCATGTGTCCATTATAAAGTCTTATACTCTTCCAAACACATATCCTTATTTCCTAGGAAATTGAAAAGGGAAATAATTTCCCATGAAATACAACTTTCTATGGGAATTTATTTCCCGTGCATAATTAAATTCATGAGAATTTGTGTAAAGTGTTTGATTGACAATGAAAATTTCTATTTATCTAGGGGAACCTAGGTAAATAAATTCCTCCATTTTGTGAGAAGTTGAAATTCCTATAATTCTTCCATTTTGTCAACCAAACAACTCACCTATTTTCCAATTCCTAGGAATTTCTATTTCCCATATTTTCTCATGTCAACCAAATAACTAGTGAACTTATTTTTTCTTGTCAGACTTTATTCGACCTTATTCGACCCTGTTAGACCTTACTCGAGTCTATTCGATCTTATTCGACCTTATTTTTCTTATTCGACTCTATTCAACCTTATTTTTTCTTATTCAACCCTATTCGACCTTATTCGACCATATTAGACTTTATTCGACCTTAATAGATTTTATTAGACCTTACTCGACCTCATGTGAACTTATTTAAACTTATTTAACTTATCTTCTTCGACAAGGACTGAAAATAATTTGAAAAGAACGGACACTAACTATACATTGAGCATCCGAGACCGACTTGTGCATAAGCTAACATAATTAAGAAGCATCCTGGTTATTGCTCTTAGATTTACACGCATTGTTCAAGAAGAAAGAAAGCTCCATTTCCTGTCATTGAGCTCCTGTAGCAAGTACATTAACACGAGTAGATTAAATTAACACGCCGTTGACATGATCTTGACTCCTGGGCATAAATCCACACTATCTCGCATTTCATGTACCAGCACCACCAACCAGCAACCTGTTGCAAATATATCAAAGGCAAAATCACTATTAAGTTCTTCAAATTTTCAACATTTTAGCAGTCCCTTCCAAATATTTGGCCCCTAATTTCACGCTGTCTTAATTCTCAAAAACGGACAAGGAGTTGCCATTGGAAGGGATGAGCAACATTGATGTAGAGATGCCAGAAAATCAGTTGAAAACAAAGGCTACACTTTTTGAAGAGGTAGAGCTGAGTTCAACTGATATTGCTGAGATTCGAGAGGAAATGATGCGCACACTATCCGTTGATCAGCCACAAGAGTTGGAACTAAGCACAATGTCCATGGAGGTACTTGATGTGGAGGTCACCACATTCAGTGTTCAGGTACCCGAGGAACCCGAGGAGGTCACCATAAGCAGTGTTCAGGCACAAGCTTTGCCGGAGGAACTGAGCACAACACTGACGGAGACACCAACAACCAGACTGCAAATTATTTGTGATTTATTTAAGCGAGAAAGCTTCTTTCTTTCAGGTTATACTTCCATCATATCTATATACTTCATATAGCAATGCTTTCGTATTCCTCGTTTTTTCAATTTGTTATCTAGGAAGGGGCCGGAAAAAAGTTGGATAACAAAAGCAAAAAGAGAAGAAGCAATGCAGAAAAATTTGACTTGATATGGGAGATGCTACTATACAATTATTGCCATAGGAAAATCTGAGGTCCAAGTTAAGGTGACAATGTGACATATATGGCCTCAGATAAAAATACAATAACAGCCATATGAAAATATGAGGTTCAAGTTAACTCCGTGGATATGTCAGGATAGCTTAGCTAAACAATTTTCAGTTTTGTACAGGGACGAAAATGGTTTAGGTTCCAATTAGATGGAGCTTCACCCGCTAACAATTGCGTTATTTTTAGAAAGAACTGTTTGCTCCATTATTTTGAAGTACCTCCTAGAGGAATAATTTATTTAGAATATATAACTTTTCGAGTTTATTTCATAATGTCTATTTAAAATTAGTGACTATAAATACATAGATGGGTGATGGTTGGGGGTAGGGCATCATCTACCACTCATAAACAGGAGTAATATCCAAAGTCATAACGTATGTAGTCATGCATTTTTCATCTTTCTAATATGTTCAACAACTGGAACCTAGTTGTCTTATGTTTGATATCTAATTAACTTTGGACTTCTCTACCCTTAATTATCATTGCAGGTCTACATATGAGCCTTTTCTTCGCAAATTTGCAATTCTTGGCGTTTATCACACACTTAGATGAATGGGGGCTGAGCCTCTTTCCAGCGGTTATAGTGTCAGATATCCAAGATGGAGCAAGAGCAGTTCTGGGAATTCCCATCGCTTGGCTTATCAATACTTATCTAGCCAATAAGTCTTCAAGTCTGTTAATTGCGGCTTTTTCGTACAGTCTTGTGAGTTTCTTCTACGATCTAAAGAAAACGGATATATGTTTAGCTAAGAGGTAGTATCAAGACCAAAATGTCATTATTAGCAAGTGAAAAAGACATCAAAGTAAGGACTTTTAATGATCCAATTCTTGTTAGGTGGTTAACGGTTAGCCAAATAGCCAGACTTCAATTTAAATCCCATTTCATGCATACATCTCATAACAGCTTACATCTAGAGTTGAAGTTTGATGGTTAAATTAAACAAGAAAAAAGTATCAGTATGTCGTATGTCGCATGTATGATAAAGGTAAATCCTAATAGTATTATCTTTGCATTTTGGGTCATGCATGGATCATTTCATAGTTAAATAGTTATGTTGGAAGTAAAAAATTAACGTCACTCTTGAGAGGTTTGCTAATTTTAAGTCTTATCCTATAATGACTATAAATCTATTCTATATGAATTGTGCATGAGAAAATTAATGAAATCGATAGGATAACAATATCACAGTACATAAATTCTACATAGGCTTTACAAATATGGCTATTTTTATTCGTTATTATCTGGAAAAAGTTAATGTCCATGTATTTATAATTTCCAAGACATGCTCAAAAAATTAATATCCTAAAAAAATTTACTAACATGTGTTGGAGACAATAAGTACTTGGACATTACATGCATTAGAAAATTTGGATATTATTTTTTTTTGGAGTTTTTAGTCAAAAATTCTTGTTAGGTTTGAATTCCATATATATAGTTGTTTTCTTCTTAACTACCTTATATATGTAACACTACTAGTTCACCACCAAATTACTAATGAGTGGTTTCCAGCCAAAAGATATGGTTTTCCGGCTACTTGTATTGAATACATAAAGTATTTAAACCTACAAGGTATATCATCATATATATTAGACAGTTTTTGACCAAAAAAAAACTAATGTTTAATGATAAAGTTTTAGTTTATTGTAAAGCAATCACTGATAGGATTGCTGGATTGATATGTACAGGGGCTGATACTGTGGTTTAGCTTGTTTGGAAAACAAATGGTCGTTTACTTGGCTCTGGCGCTAATCACTGTGGGACAATGTGTTTACAAGAATTCCAAATATGAAAATATAATTACGTGGATTGAACAAAGGATGACCCAGGTGAGCACTAGTCATAAGCAAGGTGGAAACAACCAGGAAGAGCAACCGTCAAACCGAGATAGCATTCGTGCTGTGCTCATCAATTGGTCGCGTAAAAGATTACATAAACTATCCTGGCTTTCTTATTTGAAATTAGTGGGGGCTCTTACTTTTATGATGACTCCGATAAGCAGTGGAGGAGAATATGGAAGTTTCATCCTAGTTTGTTTGTTTGGGGCAAGTTTCGTCTTCTTTTATGCCAATCATCTTGAGAAGTGGAGAGTGAGAAGCATAAAAGATAGTGAAACTAGTACCGCTCATGGTAATGAAGAAAACGATGGAGATTCAGGTCTAGGACAAGATGGTCTTACCGATCAGTCCAGGTATGTATATATTCCTTCTCTTCTTTCATTTTTTATCTTACTTTTTATTGTTGTATATATATATATATATATATATATATATAATACCCTGTTTCTAATAAATACAATTTCAATTGTGGTTACTATAGGGTTATAGTTTGTGTGTGGTTAGAGCAGGCGACCCCAACAACGAGTAGAATGGTATGGTCAAGTTAAATGAGTTTTATTTGACGTGGTATTTATGGATAGTGTCTTTGTTTAACATGTTCTAATATAAGGCCGAATAATTTTCAACTAATATCGTATAAGAGAAAAAACGAGGTATGATTTAGTTTAGAGCCTCTCCTTTTTCTTCTTAGTTGTCCAGTGCCTTTCTCCTCTCTCTCCTTGATCCTCTGGTTGTATGAAACGATAGATCGATATAGAGTGAAATTGAGTTATGATTTTTTCACATTGCAATATAAAAACTAAAACGTTTGGTTTATGAAAAACGCAGATGTATCAATACAGAGGATATTGTCCAGCAAGGGGAGGAAAAAAGTGTTTTGCGAAATTAATTTGGTTCTCATTGGTGTTCTTGATGTATGGTATTAGACCTGGTTATTGGGCGGGTCGGGGCGGGTCGGGGCGGGTCAAAAGCGGGTCGGGTCATAAGAGGTCGTCTACTAGCGGGTTGATAGCGGGTCGGGCCAAAATGGGTAATGGGCCGATAGCGGGTCAATATTGGGCGGGTCGGTAAACGAATAAGAAAAACAATAAACAAAGATAGCCAATAGTAAGTACATAAGGATACAAAAACATACATGTAATTTTTTTTAGCAAAATATATTTTATTTTTTAAAATTATAGAGTATCTTTATTGGCCCTATAAATGACCCTGTCCAATAAGGACCCTACTTAATAAAGCCCTGTCCAATAGATACCCTATAAGATTGACCCTGACCCTTATGCCATTGGACTACCCTGTCCAATAACCAGGTCTAGGTATGATGTATGCTGTTGAAGAAACATTCTTCGTTGAGCAAGCAGACCACATGAATCCATCGATCGGAAAATTTATACAATTGTATGTACTGTTTTTTGATTTTGTAAAAGAGTTGGTGAGCAGATTGTGTCGCTGGATATTGGCTAAAAAAGTCATCAATGCACCACAAAAAAGATTTTGCAGCTCACTACGAGTTGGCTTGGGGATACTGCTTTTGGTTCCTTGTTTCGCAGTAGCAAGTGTAGTTGAAGGCAAAAGACTGAAAGGCGACATATCCGTATTGTGGCTCACTCCGCAGCTCCTACTCATGTCAATCGTGGGTGGGCTAGTTGAAGATGGCATTGAGTATTTTTTCGAGGAGGAGTTGCCTAATTCAGATGCGAAGGTACTAACTAGAGGTATTGTTGGCGTAGGGAAGCTAATTGGTGTTCTTTGGTTTTGCTTCTGGTACTACATGCCAAAGCAATGTTGGTTTGGGAAAGACATAGAAACGAGTACTCATCTTGATTATTACTACAGGGTAATGGCCGGATTAGGAACTTTCAGTTTCATTACTTATTTATGTGTTGCTTTTGCATACTCTCTCAGACCATCACAAGTAGTTCCTGATGAGATAGATGATATCTCACGCATAAGGTAGTTTTAGGACCTTTTTGTTGATGATTTTTGCTTATGTATTGCTTTGTTTTTGTTTAGTTTTTTTTTCTCTCTCTCTTCCTTTTCTATTTTCCAAATATATGAGCACCTAACCTTATTCTAAGCCATATTATTGCGTATTTCTGGTATTTTCTTTTCTTCTTTGGTTAAGCTTGTTGTAGGTCGAAACCATGTTTATTGACATGAGAAGCGAAGAGGAAGGTCAAGAACATCAAAGAAAGGCCAAGGGACTCAAACGGAAGACTTTGACATTATTATTTGATGGGGTTAAAGATTACGTGATCGAGTATTTGGAGAGATTGCAGAACAAAATTCCTGTCAAGATCTCCCGTTCGGGTTGGAATTTACCCGCTCGAGTCAATGATTAACCCACTGCGTAATTGCAGAAAATGAAGAGCACAGTAGCCACAGTTCATATGATAATTACCTGCTTTGGTTGATTATTACGGACACGGGTAATTGAAGTAAATGAAGAACAAAGTTCCTATGATAATTACCCACTCGGTTGGGTCTTCTTGCTCGAGTTGAAGTTCATGGTTTAAAGTTTCAGTTTTGTTTTTCAGTTGAACAAAGGAAGGAACAAAGGAAGGGGATGCGTTAAGATTGAAAAAGACGAAGGCGAACTTTGAGTAGAGAGGATTCATCATGTGTAATTAGCTCCATCTTTTATTCTTTTTATATTTGTTGTGTGCTTGCATTCTTAGAAGGAAGTATGGGTTGTTTGAATGTTGCTTGTGTATATCCTCTTGAGATCTCTTACCCTCCTTTAACCTTTTTGTTTTCCTTTATTTTCTTTTGATTCTTTAGTTTCTTTTTCTCTCTATTGAGAGTTGTGGGGAAAACTCCTAGAAACCCTTCGCGAGAGCTTACGAGTCCTCTAGGGTGATCTAGAGGTGTAAAGGGCTTGCCATTTAAGCTAAAAATGATTGTGCTTCCTACGAAAGTGAATTCATCTTATTGCTTTCATAACTACTTGATCTCACTCTTACTTGGTTTTGCTTGACGGCAAGCAATCTATCGTTCAAGTTTAGGGGAAGTTTATGAGTGAGATAAATATCACTTATAGGGTAGTTTAAGGACCTTTCAGTTGATTTTTAGGCCCATGTTTTGCTTTGTTTCAATAGCAGAAAAACAATATTTTGTTGCTCTTTATTTGAGGCGTTTTAGCCCAATAGCAGCAAATGGAAATTTCATTTTTTTTAACTACTTCCTATGTTTCTAAATAAGTGACACACTTCTTCTTTTAACGTTTGCCAATGCTTTATTTTAACCATTAATATTTACAATTATCAATAAGTAGAATTTATAAAAAGTTGATATTAAAAAAATTCACATTAAGACGAATCTAACAAATGACTATGTTTTTTAAAAAAATGTAAATCACCAAAGCTAATTAATGTCTAAAATGTGAAAAGTAAACACTGTGCAAGTGTGTCACTCATTTAGAAACGGAGAAAGTATACAAAAATATGGGTCATTTTTGAAGCATTTTTCATTTTTAACGCCTCAAATATCTCATCTAAGGCGTTTCTAAATTAGACGCCTCAAATGTTAGGTCTTCACCTAAAGAAACCCTCGTCAACATTTTGCTTTAGTTTCTCCTCTCATTCCTTTCCTCTCGCTATTGCTCCTTCTCCCATTCCTTCATAGCTATTGCATCTTCTTCCTCAACTTGGAGACTGCTCTTCTTCTTCGGGTTGAAATGACTTCCTTTGAGAAAGGAATGCAATCTTATATATCCATTTCTGCAGAAGCAAAATGTTGGGTTGTCGAATACATCGACATTCAACACACTAAATGGTAAATATCTCTTCATTCAGTTTTGTATGCAAACCTATATTTATCTCATCTTGCCGTGATGTTCTGTACCTGAATTATTGTTTAAATCTGATTCAGGTATTCTAGTATTAAATTTTCTAATCTACGCTTCTGGTTTTTGAAGCTTTTGTTGATTTAATTGATGCCTTTTTGACTTCCTGAGGATATGTTGGATGGTTTATAAATGGGAAGTGTGATAAGAATATTGAGTTTGTTAATATGTTGTTGCTAAAAAGTACTTTAGTTCTATATTGGACTTCAATTTATATCCAGAATAATAGCAGATATTGGACTGCGATTTTTATGATGGTTTATGACGTTAGCTCTCTGATGTGTTTGCATAGGATGAAAGTGGACTTGTAGTAGTTGAAAATTACGGAAGCTTTGTTCTTAAGTTTGATTCCATCTTTAGCTAGATAACTGATGAGCAATATCAAAGTTCTTGTATGTCACTGATCAGTGTTGGGTGAAAAGCTGGAGTTTGCCTTGTTTTTTGTTGGTTTAGTTTGGTAACTAAAAGTGGACATCAAATAATGAGCATTATGTTTTTCTTTGAGACTGTTATTAGCGATTTTCATGATTTTTACAGAAAGTAGATCTCTTCTTAATATATGATACACTAGGAAGAAGAGTTTGAATGTTGTTACAGAATTGACATGCCCAATAACTCATGACCTACATATACTTGATCATCGGCCCTTCCCTTAAATCTCCATTGACATTTTCGCTTTTGTCTCTTGTTGTTCACCTGTTTCAGTCTTGCTACGAGGAAATGGAGGGCCAAGGTGGCAGCGGTACGGTGTGGATGTTTTTGTTGTAGAACTATAACCTTACTATAACTCTTGGTGTCGAGCATAAAAATCCTGGTTTTTATGTTTCTGATTGCTCTCTCTAAACTCTGCCTCTCTATCATTCTTTTTCTTTTTTTAATCTCTTAGTATAAAACTTAGATTTTTGTTTTGTGAATTACAACCTATTGATGAAGTCGTTTTGTTAATTATAACCTTATACTTTTTTTCTTTCCAACTACCGCCTAGAAATATTAATCTCTTAGTAACTGTCATTTTCACTAATTACACTACTAATCTATAGTTTGGCGGTCAAATCATGTTTAACATTTTAAAAACAAAAATTTATTCAATTTTACAATATTTTAAAAATAATATATTTTTGAAATATGACATGGTAATGGGCAAAAAATTCGAAACGACATTTAGTCCATTTTTAATATTGGAGACAAAGGTTTTTCGAAAAGCGGGCACCTCCGTTCGCCCTTTATGGGCACGAATTTCGAGAATCCTTACGAAACGAGTCCCAACAATCCGGATTTTCGGGCACGTAATTCGAGATAGATTTTTCTGACTCAAGACGACACTTTTTCATATAACGAACACTGTTGTATGCCCTTTATGGGCACGAATTTTGAGAATCTCTACGAAATAAGTATCAACAAGCCGGATTTTCAGGCAAATATTACTAAACGAGTTTTTCGGATGGAAGACGACGTTTTTCGAAAAACAGACACCGTCTTATGCCCTTGATGTACACGATTTTCAAAATCCCTACTAAACGAGTAACAACAAGCCGGGTTTTCGAGGACGTATTTCAGGAAAGATTTTTCAGATTTAGGACGACGTTTTTACAATGGACACCACCGCGTGCTCTTTATGGGCAGGAATTCCAAGAATCCCTATGAAACGAGTACCAACAAACTGGGTTTTTGGACATGTATTTCGAGACGGGTTTTTCGACTAAAGTCGACATTTTTTCGATCTGAAATACGTGCTCGAAAAGCCGGCTTGTTGATAGTCTTTTCGTGGACATTTTGAAAATTCGTGCCAACAAAAGGTGTACGACGGTGTCCTTTTTCGAAAAAATGTCGTCCAATCCGAAAATTCTGTCTAGGAATACGTCCTCGAAAACACGGCTGGTTGATACTCGTTTCGTAGGGATTCTAAAAAATTGGGCCTATAAAGGACGTACGATGATGTCCGTTTTTTGAAAAAACATCATCTTCTGTCCGAAAAGCATGTCTCAAAACACGTGCCCGAGAAAAAACGCCATCTTCTGTCCGAAAAGCATGTCTTGAAGCATGAAGATCCTCGAGCTCACTTGTAATCCTTCACAGATTAGTGTGCCACAATCAAACACAACGATATTTCACGTGATTATATCCACATGAGTGGTTGACTATGTTGGATCCCAACTTACTTATAAGTTGGGATGAGGTAATAAAAGCCTTCCCCAATTTCTACTGCCTCCAAGGTTGACCGTCGATTATAGATCTCAAATCATGATGTTTTAAGAGAAAGATGGTGAGTCACTTTTGGAGGCTTGGGACAGATTCGAGGACTTATCAAGATTTTTTCCACACCAAGGGTTGAATGATGGGCTTCTACTTTATTGTTTCTACCGTGGATTCACCCGAACTAGCCTTGATGCGGGAGTGTGTGGCCCTATCATGAAGAAGCCATTAGAGGGTGTGTTACAAATCATTGATGATGGGGGTGCAAAACAACTCTGGTTGTGGGTGTGAAAATTTAGATGCAAGGATATCCGCAAAGGAAGCTAGTGTCAATCAATGCGCTTTCTTCAAAGCTTGATGCATTGTTTACACAATATCGAGGTCAAATATTCTGTCTTCCAATCCCCCTCCCTTTAAATCTTCTAATGTATAATATCTCAATTGTGAACTCCATGCCTATGGTTAGGACATTTTGAAATTTTTGTGGAGCCCATGAACATCACCCCAACCATGCATTATTACTTTCTTGAGTATTAATGTGTCACATTTACATCTAGTTTGATAGATGCATTTAGGTTACATTTAGAACTTCTTTTAGAGCATTTAGGCGCATAATTGCATGGTTTACTTAAGTTTTGTTGCACTAGTCCCCGTTTGCGTGTTTCGATGATTTTCAGGTTATTTTGATGCAGATTGACCGTGATTATCTAAAATTGAGCCTATTAATCATTGAGAATGAACAGAGCTAGCACCAGGATCATAATGCATTCATTTGGGACAAGTTTGAGTTAGAATGAAGCAAAGTATTAGTGAAAGAATTGCTAAAACTGACAATTATCCATAATTTTGATCATAATTTTTGACGGAAAATTGATAATCAACAAATCCAGTTGGGTTAGAAAGTAGACTTCAAGGGCTTCCAACAATAGGTCACATTCCCCACACCAGTTTCTGGTTTATGAGATATGGCCTTTACAATTTGACCCATCAATTTCGTTAGTTTTCCGCCCGGTCAACTGGGTACGCAGCCTTATTTCGGTGAGTTGAAGAAAAAGTCTAAGTCTAGACCCCCAGTTGACCAGGTGATGGCCGCCTGACCTGGTAAATTGTGTCTGGTCAACTGGGTGATGGTCATTGTGAAGTCTGCAGAAGAAGTATTAGCCGCCCAGTCAGGCGACGTGTGCTTGGTTACCGGCCGGTTTCTCAGGAGAGCAATTTTTCTCTATTTTTTAATTAGTTTTAAGCTTGTGTCTATGAATATGATGTAATTCTCAATTGAATATCACTTTCTATGTTATCTTAGCTTCGTTAAACTCTTACTTTTCTTTCTAGACCTAATTTACTTTGGATTGTTTCAAGTTTAATTCAAGTTCTTGTCTTTGCTTTCAATTTGTAATCGATTATTCCTCTGTGCTTCATTGTTTTCAATAATTATTCTCCTTTATTATTACTAGATGCTTCAAAGTATGAATCTTTCAATAGTAATTGTTTTTGTTTCTGTAGTCATGAGTAAGTAGATTTTATTCTAGGGTTTCGGGGAGAGAAGTCATGCTTATACCATGATTATTCTTTGAATGTCTATTTAGTATATAGGTTGTGATTAGAGCAGTTACAGAGTGATTTGTTCTAGATCTGTGATTTATGTCAGCAGCCGCTTTCGTGAAGTGCGCATGATCAATATTTTTTGGTAGAGATAAGTCTTACTTTTAGAGGCCTAGAACACACTATTAATTTTCATTATGTTAGTGATTGTAACAGTCCGGAATTAGCGACCAACTTAATTAGAGCTCAACACAGCGAAAAACTTAACCCGGACTATTACCATCACAATCATCGGCCTAAAACAAAGAGTGTGGAACCCTAAAAATATGAACTTTATAAAACTTTAAAGTATAAGTTACTATTATTAAATGAACGTATTTAATTGATCTAAATGATATGAAGTAGTTATTACAAATCTACAGAATATTCGGCAGAGCACCGTTTAGAATACGGACCGCCTAAAACATAGCTTAGGACTCGCGTTCGAATTATGAACCTGTATATCATTTAAATATATTTCAAGCACCTATTCCCATCTTGTACTTTACAAATTACTATTTTAAATCTATTTACAACTTAACTAAATACTACAATGTTACAAAGTTGATCGTCTTTGCCTCAATACATATAAAGATAGTTGTGATAAGGATTCCTGCATCAAAGCTTCCAATTTGATAACCAGAACTTCACTGCATCCACCTGAAACTAATAACGCGTTTCCACCCACCCAAGTGACTGGCCACAGAAATGACAAGAACAAACCATTTGACTCACATTAGCAACACGCCGAGTACTAAACCCGTAAAACAAATAAAACATGATTTGATGGCTTTTGTTAAAAATACTCATCACATACAACAACTCACATAAACTTTATACACTTCAAATTATTTACTCAAATGACTCTTAAAACAACATACTAGTCTTTATTGAAAAAGAAGTTCATAACAAAAGGTAACATTGATATAATATGTATTTGATAAATCAGTTTACTTCCACAATATCTAAGTTTCTTACAAGAAACATTCATTGATATTTGTTATCTTGGTGTGAACGTGTGTGGAGGGGTACTCAGTACCAATTTTCTCCAAACTGTTGAGAGTTGTCACTCCATCTTTTATATTCTGCTTGCAAAAATTAATCTAGATTTGTACTACTCCGCCAGAAACTCACCCCTACTGGTTGGGTAACAGTTAGGAAATATCGGCTATGAACCGAATGCATGTTCATTAACCGAATTACTCAAAAAATCTCCTTGACTAATCCCTTTTCCAATCACATCTTTAACCGAATTACTTCATCAATCTCAACGTACTCACTTGATAATCAGTCATAAGCTCAATATCAATAACTCACCTTAATAATTACAATTCCTCTAATTATACAATTCCTACTAATGTATGCCTCGTCAATAAAATAATAGTCGATATTCATTCTACATTAGAATCACTTAAGCAAACTATCCCTACCTATCTTGCCTTAATTAGGCACCTTTGTGAATTCCCCAAATGAATAACAGTTGAACAAAACACCTAAATTAGAACATCTACGCAGCTCGATTAATCTCTAAGAAGGTTATGCTAATCTTGCAAACATAGATTCAATAACGTTGAAATAATCTAGTTTAGTATCATGTTTCTTAGGTCATATAACCTTTATTAACATAGGCTATTGCTTTTACAAATTTCTCATTATTAATAATAACGGTAAATTAAACCAACCTCAAGATATTTTAGACACACAACTACTCTGTTATTTAAGTTTTGAAATTCGAAATTAGTTAAAACGTTACTACAACCACTGAACTTATTCATTCACTATAATACTAAACGTTAACTCGTTCAACAACTACATAACCTTGGTGGAGGTCTCTGAATACGAGGGGGGGTTTGGTAGAATGAGGGTTTAGGATGATTTTGTGGTGGGGGTTGAAAGTTTTGTGGATTTTGGTAGTTATGTGGAAGGGAGAAGTTTTGTGGTCTTTGTTGGAAGGCGTATGCCCACTCCATTTGATGTTGACTGAACTGAAAGTCAATGCCCAAAATGACCCACAACACTGCATATCTCGCAGTAAGAGGAGGTAATGGGTGCCACGTAGACATAGCATTAATACTCAAGGGAGGGGGTGTCGAGGTAGAGGATCTCAAGGTGTCAACCTTCTAGCTCAGCTTCGCCATTTACGAATTCAGCAATGCAAGACCGTCTACCTCCAATACTTTCTTTGTGAGGCTGCGGGAAGTGGAATGATCATTGGCTGCAAGGTTTGACAGGAAACCGTAGCCTACAACCACTTCCTTATCTAGAAAAACTCCTCCCGCAGACGAATCAACAATACTCCTCGTCTGAGGCTGCAGACTATTATAAAATGTCTGCTTCAAGAACCATTTGTCCATGTTGTGATGTGGACACTCTCTCTGCAAGTCTCTGAACCTAGCCACGCTTCCTGAAGTGTTTCATCAGGCTCTTGGGATAACGTGGCTATCTTGTTTCTGATTTCTGATGTTTTTGTAGGTGGATAATACTTTTTCAGGAATGCAGCAGAAATTTCCGGCCATTCAGACACTTTGATGTCATTGAACCACTTCTGAGCTCTGTCTCGGAGTGAAAACTCGAATAACATGAGTTTAAGTTGCTCAGGTGTGACTCCTTGATGCTTTATAGTTCGGCAGAGTTGTTGAAATCTCTGTAATTGATTGGCCGTATCTTCAGTAGGATACCCACCAAACTGATTTTGCTGAACCAAGTTGATGAGTCCAGGCTTAATCTCGAAGTTGTTAGCGGCGATGGTGGGCATGAGTAGGACAGTGGGAATGCCGTCAGGATTAGGCACCCCATATGAATTCAACGATTTGGCCATCAATGAACTCGAAGTGTCTGCTTCAGAGGTGTTCAGCTGAACAAATTATTTTTCTTTCAAAGTTGCCTAATAGTCCTTGTGAGATTGGGATCCACTGGGATGGGGGAACCGTTTCTTTGAGACCTGGGCATACAAAAGAAACAAAAAGAAGCCGTAAAACGTACCTCAATTGGAACAATGAAGTTCCAATGAGGCACAGAGAAGTAGACCAAATAACCAAACAAAAACTTAGAAAATTAGTCGTCTCCCCGGCAACGGTGCCAAAATTTGACAGGCTAAAGTCGTATCACCTAATGAAAAATAAATCCTAAAATCCTCTAACAACAATAGTCAGGGAAGTAGGGTCGAATCCACAGGGAGACAGAGTTTCTAAATTAATATTCAGCCAAACAGCTACTTCAGACAAGTTCAGGGAAGAATCAGCTGAACTACTAATTAAACTAAAGAAAGCAATAAAAATAACGAGGTTAAACTATGGATTAAAGATCTAGGGCATTAGTTCGGTCCACCATACTTATACCAATTAAGAGGGTCGAATAACTAATAATATCTAGGTTTAGGGTCGAACAATCGAAGCCAATGTTAAGCCTACGTCCGAGTCATAACGCTCTCAATTCAACATATGTAGTACGAGCGCTCACATAATCAGAACCAATAGTGTGTTCTAAAGCCTCTAAAAGTAAGCCTACAATTGGGTCATACTCAAGTTGCCAAACATAGTTCATGAAATTGTACATTGACATAAACCATGAAATAAAGAACGAATCACACTACAATTGAACTACTCAAAACCTAGAACTAATAGCAATTCAAAAATAGATCATGGTATAAACATGGTTTTCCTCCCTAAAATACTAGAAATTAAACTACTCAGACATGATTGAATCAAAAATAACAAAACGAATATAAAACCCTAATTTTTGAATCATGAACGAATTAAATAATCAACTAAACAAACAAGAAATAAAAAAAGGAATTAAGAGTAAGAATAATACCAATTGACGGAAAGTAGAAACTTTTATTGAAATAATCCAAAGTTCGATCACCTTTGAATCTAATCTAAAGTGTTTAATTAAGGGCATGTTCTCTTCGGCATAATTCAGCTGAACTGAACTGAACTGAACTGAACTGAACTATTGGAGCTGAACTGAACTGAACTGAACTGAACTGATTGGAGCTGAACTGAACTAAACTAAACTGAACTGAACTGAACTGAATTGAATTGAATTAAATTGAATTGAATTAAATAAATATATAAATAATATTTAAACAATAATAATATGAATATTAGATAGAAATTATAATGATAAGTAATAATAATGAAAAATAATAATAGTATTTTGGATATTTTTACATGATACTGTAGTTATAAATAAATAATATTCATAAGCATAAATTAATAATAATAATAATAGTATTTTGGATATTTTTAAATGATAGTTATAAATAAATAATATTAATAATAATAATAATAATGATTATAATGATAATTAATAAAAATTATTTTATAGTCTTTGTATTAATATATTAATACTTGATGATGATTATATAGTAACAATAATATCTAAGAAGTAAATTAATATTATTATTTTAATAATTAGATTTAATAATATAATAATGATTGGGTCGGACCGTGCAAAATTGCATTATAAACCGTTTTGACGTGATTTGATTGGTTTATGCTTTTGACCTAAACCATGTTCTTCCCTAATGATAATAGTAATAATAATGAGTAAAGCTATAATAAGCAAAATAATATATAGATATAATAATAATGATATAAATAAATAAATAATAATAATAATAATAAGAGTAATTAGTAAAATAAATTATAAAAGAATGGAGCTGAACTGAACTGAAATGAACTGAACTAAACTGAAATGAACTGAACTGATTGGAGCTGAACTGAACTGAAAATAAGCTGGGGAGAACAGGCGCTAAGAGAGCTATGAAAACTAATTAAGAGATCTATAAAAACTAATCCTAAAACAAAACGTCCCCAAAATAACTAAGCTCACCTATCTAAAATAAAACACCCAACAAAATAAGAAAAGAAATAATTTGGGCGTAGAGATAAGACAAGTTGTTGCTCCCCTTGTAAATGACGCACAATATTTAGCACTGGGCTTCGCCAATCAGGGCCCACATTTCACCCTTGCACGAGGATCAAATACAACAACAGCAACTGATTGTAATTCGCCCGATCCCATCGGGCGACTGTGCCCGCATCCAACACAGCTCTGTTCCTTAGCACGCATAGCAGCACACTAACACCAAAATACAAGCGCCCGATTGGATCGGGCCACGGCGCCCCGATCAGGCCCGTAACAATCTTGCTGGACACTTGAACTTCACAGCAGCAGCACTAAGGACGTAGGATCAGCCCGATGGGTCCGGGCCAAGTAGCCCGATCGGGCTGATTACGGCTTCGGCTCATTTTCATGTTTTTCGACCTCCCGAACAAGATTCTTCACTCCAAAGCGGCCTCGAGAATCTCCCAAAGTACCAAATATGCCTCGTCACAATTGTACGTGCCTCGTAATCAACTTCTAAAGTCGTGGTTGACTCGAAATAACTCAGAATAGGGAGAAAACTCCCTAAAATTTGCAATTCAGCACGAAAACAATAAAACCACAACTTATAGAGTAATTAGCACAAAATAGCTCTGAAGAGCTTTAATAACGCCCGATTTAGCTTGTAAATAAAGGGGAAAAACTCTATAAATAATCAAGATATCAAATTTGCGGGACTCGGTGAGCTAGTATCACCAATTTATTTATAAGAGGGAGCAGAAGACCTCTTAATAACCTTGAAACCATAATTTATGTAGTGTAACCTAGAAACCTCACTAACTATTTAGACAACCTCGCAAGTCTCCCACTCCTCTTCCAGTTCCAAGAATCACACCATCCCATAAGCTTTCAACCAACACTAGTTTGAGTCATCGATTCTAACCTTAACAAAAATTCATACCTTAAACCAATACTCTACTAATTTTCATATATAGTTCAGGTTCTTATAACAACGTTATTAACTTCAAGAAATGCATACTCTAACAAAGCCCTAAGTTCATAAATAATACGAAAAATTGACTTGAATAATCCCAACTATGTTCGTTCCGCTCAGAATAATCCCAATTATGAGTTATTCTAGAATAATCCAAACTATTAGGGGTATCTTGCCAAAATAATCCAAGCATTATTTTTCTTGTCTTCAATGATCCATTTTGGGACTATTATATATAGTAGAATTAAGAGTTTGGATTGTTTTGAGAAGGTACCCCCAATAATTTGGATTATTCAAGAATGCTTATAGTTGGGATTATTTTGAGCTGAACAGTTATAGTAGGGTTCATTCCTGTCAATGTTTCCTAAATAATATCAGACAATTTCATACTTCAACCCAATCTACTACTAATTTCCAGAAATTTTGAATCAATACTCAATCTCCCTTCTAAATTGAGTAATAACATCACAAACATACCACAGATAATTCATAAATAGTTGAGAATCTAACAAGAAAAATTATATAAATTCAATTAACTAAATCAGAAATTACGAATTTCATGTAAAAGTGTTTAGTACCTCTATTAAGGTTTCAAAGTAAACTTGGGTAGGCGTTGTTGTGCTGGCTCACGCCCTATCGAGCCTTTCCTCTCTTCTTTCTTCTCCCAAATCCCTAATTCTGGGTTGCTAATGAAAAAATAGTACAAACTACTCTGGATTTCCCCTAACCTTTTTCTCTCTTTTCAGCATTAGAAATTAGGTCGAAAAGCACTAACAACAGGTCGCAAGGTCGCCCTTCCCTCGTGATCAACACTACCCCTCTCTCTTTATCCTGCTCTTGTCTCGTTCTGCGCACATGTTTCCCCGCTGGAGCTTCGCCAGTGCAGCAGTGTCGTGTTTCCTCCATTCGATCTCCCATCCCTCTCTTTCTCGACCCCCCTCCATTTCTCTATACTCTTCTCACCCTACTTTTTCATCTTTCCCTATATGGAAAAGTTATATTACCTATCTAACCCTACTTTATCACTTTTTGGTCTCACATGTACCTTACAATTTTTTCTCACTTACTTTAATCACCACATTTACTATAGAATAAGTGGACTCCTTAGTTGTTATCCCCACTAGGGATGGCAACGGGTGGGATTTGGGTCGGGTGAGCCATCACCCGCATCCATCACCCTGTTAGACAACCTCTCATCCATCCATCCGTCACCCGGTTAGACTATCACTGTATCCATCCATCCATCACCCGCAGGTGAACCGGGTGAACAGGGTGATCATCCATTTAAGATAATTGAATGAAAAAAGTTAAATCAAACTTGTAAAATCACAATTTATATATTAACTTCATGTCAAATTAAGATTAGTTAAGTTTATGGAAACATGTCGATAGTAATCAAAAGAGAAAATTATTATACTAATGTAGATAAAATGATAAATATTTAAGAAAATGTAAGAAATGGGTGATGGAGTGGGTGATAAGCGGGTGATAAACGGGTGATGGATCGGGTGATGGATGAAACTTTCTCACCCTAGTCCATCCATCACCCGTTACACATTCACCCGTCACCCGTCCATCATCCATTTAACTCGATTTTTCACCCTTTTATTTTTTTCGGGTGGAGCGGGTGATGGATCATCCATTGGATATTGCCATCTCTAATCCCCACCCACATGCCTATAACATCAAAAAGAAACGGAGGGAGTAGATGTGAGCATGGTTATTAAAATCTCAATTATATAAGTCTCAAAATCTTACAATTTTACTATCTTATTTTGCAAAACGATTTAAATCGCAACTAGAATCTTATTCTGTTAAAATCTAATTAGAGACTTAATAAATTATTAGATTCTTAAAATCATCATTAAAATCTTAAGATTCTAATGATTCTATGTGATTTTATAAAAACTTCGAGATTCCATTAAAATAATGGGCCAAACCCATTGTTATAGTGTTTTTGTCTTTTTAGATGAATAACACTCACATATTTAATATAAATTTTATTAAACTTACTCAATTCACTTGACAATTCACTCAAACTCGTCTTTTTTATCAACAATGATACTTGTAGCAGTTCTTTAATACATGATTGGTGGACTTACTTCTAATCTTAACCGTATTTAATGAGTTATCTTATAATAAAAGGACCAAATAACTAAATAATATTTCTTTAAAAGTCATTAAACGATTAAAAAACGGCAAAATAAGTTATACAATGCATCATAAAACTCTATTTTCACAAAATTTGTAGAATCTTACGATTTTACGATTCGATTCTACGATCCGATTTTAACATGCCTCTTCAAGTTAGAATCTCGATTTTAATAACCTTGGATGTGAGAGGAGTTAGTAGGGGATTATTTTATTTGGATGTGAGAGACTAGTTGGTCATATTTGAAAAGTCAACATAATAAAGTAGTAGTTGGCCATGTCCAAAAATAGAAGTGTGTAGAGATTTCTGGGACCGATGAAAAAGAAAAGTTTATACTCTGTATAGAGCTTTATGAGACGGAGGGAGTAATACTTTCTTTCTCTTCCACATCATTAATGGTTTAATTTTGATTTTTCCATGGTTTATGATCACTACTCTTGGATTTTCATATTCTTTGTCTTACCTAAAAATTAATCAGAACCATTGAATCAAAAGTATATGAACCATTTGTATTTGCTTTTTGGCTGCAATCTGGCACGCCAGAATTGGGGGCCGCATGATACAAGTAGCACCAATCTCATGTTGCCATGTGTGTCCTTTCCTCGCTCCTTTCTCTTTTTCTTCTACCCCATTTGAGATCATTCTCACATTCTGATTTTCATTCTCTTAATTTCCTCCTTGTTTTTCTCTCTCTTATTATTTTATAATAAAAACAGATTCTCTCTCCTCAAGATTTCAAATGAGATCTTGAGCTAGTTCTTCTCTTAGGTTTATAGTTAAGAGGAAAAACATGATAAAAGTTTGTAATATGAACTTTTTAGAAAGAGTGAAGAGAGATAGGGGTGAACTTTTTTAAGTTCATGGTTAATGATATTCAAAGAGTAAATGCAGTAAGACTTTAAATGAAGCCAAAGTGGAACATCCATTAACTAGAGTCTTTGTTGGGAGATCAGGCTCCTAATAGGACTTGCATTTTGTACCCTTGAGGCCTTGAGTTAATAGGTTGTGAAAAGGTGTTTGGCCTATAATAGTAAAAGAGTTAAATATAAAATACCTAGAGGTTAAAGTCGTTACTCCCTATTTGGAGTTAGGAAGATTTTCCTCGTAAATGTTCCATCTGACTCTACAATCTATGCAATATTCGTAAATCTATATTCAATACTTGAAGTAACAACGAAAAACAAATCTATCACCACAAAACAACATAAACATAATTCATTTATATACTACGTTTATTTTCATATATATACACTACAGTATGTTAAATACACGATCCAAAATTGATACTTCCTCCGTTTTTTATTAGTTGTGACACTTTTGATTTCACGGACTCCTAGGCAATTTTTGGAGAATAAAGAGATAGAGAGAAAGAAATAAGGGGACCCATGTGATAGGAGAGAGATAGAGAGAAAAATTTTCCCAAAAAGGAAGTGTCACAATTAATTCCAAACTTCCTCATTTGAAAAGTGTCACATTTAAAAAAAACGGAGGAAGTATAAAATTTTAAATATTTATATCATATATGAACTTAACATTTTTCTGGTAATTCTGTAACTCTACTTGAAATAGGTCTTGTCACTCTCCTTTTCACATTTGGGTATCTAACGTTTGGATAACTGTAGTTTTTCCTATACTGACAGCCAGCTCAACATAATAACAAGTTAATCTGTCCATCCCTACCTAATGTGACCAAAAATGATCCCTACTCTATCCTTATACTTTAAAGCAAGGTCAATCCACTAACAATAGTGCACTTTCCCTCTAACCAACGCAATCTTGTATTAACACCTTTAAGAGATAAGAAGGTTTCTCTTAAGCTAGGATCATCAAAGAGATCCAAAGCCTTGAAGTACAACGAGTCTCCCATGCTTTCTATTTCATCCAATGCTTTGATGCAATTTGTGATAGAGAACATTTCCTTACTTTCCGTGTTTGTGATTATCGTCAGCTTAGAGGCAGCAATCATATCCAACATTGCTTCTGCCATAGAATCAAGTATTTCTTGGTCCCTTTGTTGTTGTCTATTTTGGTCTATTTCGGACGTGCGCTTCTTCTTATTCTCCATATTTGCCTTACCTCCCTTTGGGACAGAAGAAACATTGACTTCCATGGATTTCAATGCTGATGGAACTTCAGGAGTTGGTGCCTCAGTTTCCCTACCAGGTGCTGATCCTGCCGAATTAGCAACAATTGCACTAGATTTATGCTCCACGTCCGCGTAATGGCTTGATTGGGCATATCTCCCATCAGCCCCATCATCAGCAAATATAATGCATAATTGTTCATAGATGGGGCAGTCCTTAATTTTAACTGGTTCTGGTCTTGGATTAACCTAAAAGACCAAAAGAATAATTCAAGAACTTGCTGCAAACTCAAAAACAATAAAAAAAGTATTTAAATGATAAACTCAAAGAAAATACCTCTATGCCTTCCCATAAGTCAAATCCACTGCAACATGAATCTTCCATGATGAAATCATTTTGGACTAAAGCAGACTTAGTCTGGTTGTACCGAGCACGAAGAACATCTAGGTGCTTCCTCAGCTGGTTGTTATTGAAGTTGAGAGCTGTTCGCTTATTAAATTCATCACGTATGTAGCCCCAAGCCTTCTTGTCAAATATGTTATTTGGTCTATTTCCCAATTGAATTTGTTCCACAACCAAATCTGCGAAAACCTTATCAAGACGAGCTGTCCACCTCGTCCTCAGACGTTCTTTTGCTTGACGCTCTGTCACTTTACCATCCATCTACAAATTCATGTTATCAATTTTATATGCTATAATTTAATCACATACAAACATAAACTCTGTATAGATAAGGGGCAAATTTTGGCAATCAATTCACTAGTTTCACACCTTTAACATAGGTAACATTTGACTACTGGGACTTGATAAAAAGTCAGCAACATAGGAGCACAACTTAGCATATTATGTTGTAGCATCAAACTTTAGACTATTCAACAATGCGTGCAGCAGAAATCCAAGATAAGCACATCAATATGATCATATATGCAAGAACAATGGATGACAAAGAAATTACCTAGGAGAGTTAGGACCTAACAATGGACCTCTAGATCATACTACAACACAATAGACCTTGAGCTAACGAGGTGTAACTAAATGGTAGATCTACAATTTCCATTTTTTGTTTCAAAATTAGGTTGATTATGTAGTATCCTCAAAAGGAGTCAAGATTGTAAGCAATATAAACAACACCAACAACCATATCATGCCATCGCCAAAAGTGGATCTGAGCCTGGCATGCTAAACTGCTGTGGGCTACAGTTGCAGCAAAAACGAAGCTACAGATGAAATAGGTCGACGATCACAACCTTCAAAAGGGTCAACAATCATCACTAAGTTGTATCAGCTCCATTGATAATGTAGGAGATTATCACTACCATCGGAGAGGACATAAACATAATCTTTATGTGGGAAGTGTTACGGTGAATCTAAGATGTCATCATTTGTTCTAACTGATGCCAGTTTGAGTTGCCAACCTCTCACACTACTTACAAGGTCCTGTCTCCACCACATTGAGAGACCAAGTCAATCCACATGGGAAATTGATTGGGGTAGCTGTTCCGGCTTTTAAAAGAGCATTTCAAAATCAGACCATAGCAACCGTTGAAGATAAGAGGAGACTGAGTCAGACATAAGGGAGATATGCTGAAGGTGGTTAGCGGAAATCTTGGAGAATTGGTTATTGAATGTCAGAGGTGAAGCTAGTGGAGAATACAAAAAAGTCAAGCTACTGAAATAAACATACACAGCAATTGCACACTGATACTCCTGAAAAAAAAATTCATTATGGGAGGGTTCCCTCTATAAGGGCGCACCCTGTTAAATGGGGAACCTCCTCCACTCACGAGGCACCACAAATGAGGAGACGGAGACAAAGAACAAAATTGAGCACTGAAAGAAAACGACTAGGCTAAACTGAAATTAATTTATATTAATCCAAATTCCAATCCAAAGAATAGGGCCTAAATGGGGACTGGGGAGGCAATTTACCCTTGCTAGTACAAATATTTGAATCTATTAACAAGAGCACCCACAATTATGGGACTTCCCAAAATTTTTCTCTCCTCACCTTATTCTTCCACATCATTTTCCACAAATTTTTCCATATACACTACCAATATCAGAATTACAAACCTTCAAACATGGGTTTCCTCATTTACTTTCTCTCTTCTACTTCTCCATAGCTCCACCACCTTTGATTTATCCTCCACTTCTCCTATGCCGCATATCAACAAACAATTGCCTAGAGCATCACCATTGGTAGTTTTCTAGTTCCCCATTTGCTCTCTCTCTCTCTCTCCTCATATAGGCCCTCCATGAGTGTAGGAGAATCCCTATATAATGGATTGCCCCTTTGTAGAGGGAGCCCTCTCAAATTAAGGGGCAATGGTTTGTTGACATGTGGCATGGGAAAAGTGGAAGATAGAAGGTGGTAGGGTATGGAAAGGTAGGAGCAGGGAAGAAAATCGTGGATATCGTCGCGTTCGCGGTAACGGTCGCGATGACGCGGGAACGGCTTGTAACGGTTGAAAAAAGACAAATCGCGGTTGACGCGGCGTGAATTTTTTCAAAAAATTCACACAATTAGAATATTAACCTCAAAATGGCATTTTTGAAGTTTTATAAGTATTCTTATAACTTAATTTGACCAAAGCAATCATATGGGTGGATTTACACATATGGTGAATAAAAGATTACTTTATACATGAGATTTATGTCATATTATATAATAAAATTGATACTAAATCATATATATTACTCAACTTGGAAGCCCATGGTAAGTTTTTCTCCTTTCGTTGGTGTGACCCTATAGTTTTTGTGCTACTATGCGTATATTCCCCTTTTTTTTTACCAATTTTCATATAGTAACGGATGTAACGGGTAAAAAAACGCTCTAATGCGGCGAGTAACCGTTACGTAACGGACAACGCGTCGAGTTGGACGTGAATTTCATCGCGGGGTTACGTAACGGCATTTCGCGTAACGGCAAGTTCAAAATCCGTTACATAACGGCCGTTACATAACGGTAGGAGAGATAAGGTAAATGGAAAACCCCGTAAGTGGAGGTATGTAATTGTGAAATTGGAAGCGTAAATAGAAAAATTAGTGGAGAGTGATGTGGAAAAATGAGGTGGAGAGAAAAATTATGAGGAGCCCCATGAGTGTAGGTGCTCTTAATTTGGGAGGATTTTCTCTACAAATGGGCACCTCATTATATGGGGAACCTCCCATACTCGTGGGGAGGCCCATCTGAGGAGAAACTTAGCAAATAGGGAACTAGAAAACTACAACTTTTGGTGCTCATGGAAACTAATAGTGCTCTTTTATTTCACTTGTTATAGCTAATTAAATATTAGCATGCTTGATCATGACTTTGAAGTCATGAGTTCATGATGCTTGCCTTACAGCACACACTTAATTATATGGAGGACCCTCTCTTCTTTTGATTAATTTGGAGCAATGAACAGCTTAGCTATTAAGGGGGTTATGTTGGAGCAGAGAGAGTATTCATGAAGAGGAACGACTGGAACAAAATATCAAAAACAAGTATAGGGGAAACTATTGCACTTAACATGATCTTTCAACTGTATATAAATGAAAAATGTGCCTCATTTCCACAAAAATCCCAAAATAAAAACGTCACGTAGGATCTTGAAACAGAAAGAGCATTAATATATCTAAATATCTTTCCAATCAAAGGTTGAAAATATACCAAAATTTCATGTACCAGACAGCAAAACAAAGGCATCAAACACAAAGCATACCACTAGTTAGCTTGAAAACTCTGACAAGTAACATGATTAGACTTGAAAACTCTGACAAGTAACATGATTAGACTTGAAAACGCATAATATCAGATTCAGTGAAGAACAAGATCATCAAGATAGGAGACATACAGAAACGATTTTCAACAAATAAAAAAGGCAGCCCACCGATCTTGTATTGACCACAAGAAGACAAGAGACTTGTATGCAAAGAAAAATCAGAGGTCAAATTTCGTGTGAGGGCAAGTAGGGAGAGACGGGGTGGAGAGGGAGGAGTCAGTGGACATCTAATATGTGAACAACAGAGTGGTAATTGATAGACATAACGGCAAGGGTACAGAGAAGCAGTGTAGGACGAGCGAGATGGTGCTGGCGGAAATCTAGGATGAAAGAGTTTCCCTTCGCTACTACCTATTAAATATGTAAACCCCTTTTACTAACAAACAAAAGCATTATCCTAAAGTCCCTATATATTATCTTGATTCTTGAGGCATTTGGATCATTGAAAGTTGCGATGTGAATTCTGCAGGCAAAAGTAAGAGTAATTAAAATCAACGTCTAGTTAGCATAATGCCTCACTAACTAGTGAAATCTGCATGGACACAATTACACAAACCTTAGCCATAAAAGCAACAGACATTTGCATATCTTGAAGGCATCAGCAAGTAGTGGGAGAAAGCTCTATATAACTACACTACGCCCCAATAGCCGTAGAATTATCTATTCTTGACAACACCTCATAGTATTCTAGTCCTGCTCAAGTCACTAGCTTTGGCAATAATCACAACTACTAAACAAAGAACATTCCTGTTTAATCTATCAAAGCATTTTATCACACGCGAGCAAGGGCGGATTTTCAGTGGGGGCGAGTTGGGGCCTGATCTGGCCCCTAAAAGCCCAAAATAATCAAATGACAGCAAATTAATATACTTGCAGACGTTGCAGTTAGGAATAGGAAGCTCAATTTTAGAAGCAGATATCTCTAAGTGCAGAAATTGCATTGCGTTACAGATTCATAAACCAAACTAACTTACCTTACCAGTTACCACTTCAGGCGAAACTCTGCCGGCGAAAGTGGTAGCGGCAGCAGGAGACCAAAGGTGAGGAGTGAGGAGTGAGGAGCGACTAAGCAAGGGACGAGGGTTTTGATTTCTGAAGGAATTGAAGGATGGGGCACTGGGGATTGGGGAAGGTTTGTTTGTTTTCGAACTACAAATTTGGAATTGTGGAACAAATACGTTTAAGAGATGAGAGAACTAAGGATACCTAATCATCAAATATATATCTCTATTATATAAGTGAAGAGGTGGGAGTGGATCAAAAAAAAAAAAAAGAATTCAATGATTCTATTAAGTAATTAAGTTTTATTTCCAAATTTACTCATCCGATTTTGAATAAAAAATGTTCAAAACTTCTAATTAAAATATCTAAAAACCTACAAAGTAAAAACAATTAAGAAAATATCAACGAATATATTTTCTTGAGATCTATAGATAAACATCCACTTTGCTATACTTTTATATACTTTTGAATTTTTTTATTTTGAAATACATGAGTAATTGATCTTTATTATATAAGTGAAGAGGTGCGGTGGACACCAAAAATAAAAAAATAAAAAAATAAAAAAGAAAAAAAGATTTTTATTAAATGAAGAAAGTTAATGCTCCTATCATTAACTTCGTAAGATAAGTTTTTTTTTACATCTTTTATTTTTAATTGTAGCCATTTATATAAAATTAATTTCTTTTGGGTGATAAATCATCCAACTTTCTTTTTTATAATTGTTTATTTATTTCATTTTCACTCTCTTACTCCTTCTCCCTCTCACCCGACATATTCCATTAATTTTTTTGGTAGATTTTTTCTCTTTTTCGGCGTTTTAATTTCAGATCATAATTGATAATCTATTCTCTAAATTTATTACTAATTTTTTAATGTATTTTTATATTATTTCACTCTGTAAATTCTTTTGAGGTTACAGTTATACCCCTCGAAAAAAAATAACTAAAATTTAACGATTATTTGTTTAAAACAAGAAGAAAAAAATACACTTCACTAGAGAAATTTACTTTTTCGCACGCATCAGGTGCATATGGATTGAAAGATGACATGTTTTTTTCGATAAAAATATCTAAGGTAAAAAGATATAACAATTAAAAGAGAAATCTCTATTACCTTTATCTCTATTATGGGAGGGGGAAGACTTGACGTCCACATGAAATTACAATCATACCATGTTCTTTTGCTAAGTTTCTATTCTATAAATGAAGAGGGTAAGGCGTAACTTGCTTGGACATTAGAAAAATAATATAGAAGAGGGTATTTGTTTCACTTTCGAGACCGGAAACTTTGATCTTTTCGAAAATTTGTAAGGCTAGTATATATATAAAAGAAGCTTTTTTTTGGGAGCATTCGGCGAGTACATAAGATTGTCATGTCACATAATATATTTAATATTATAATTTTAAAAGATAGTTAGACTTTTGAATAAATAAAAGATAAAGTTTGAGTTTTAAAAAGACAATTAGACTTTTGGATAATAGCAAAAGATGAAGTTTGAGTTTTAAAAAAGATAATTAGATTTTTGAATAAATAAAAGATAAAATTTGAGTCTCAACAAACTACAAGAATCATTATAATTCATAAATTGATCACAACTTTAATTATACAACCCAAAAATTAAAATTTTTATACCTTTGAACTCAGATCGAAATATACTATAAAATAAGATCCATTTTGACATACTTATCTTATTGTTATGGAGAGGGTGGCCATTAGTGGATAACCTATTTGGTGGGTAATACATATTTAAAACGATCCAGTATCGAAAAAGATAAAGATTAATAAATGTCACGTGATTATGTGAATATGAAAATAATATATATCATAATATTGTTAACGTAGTTCACTAACAATGTGTGAGCTATGTCCACAAGCAAAAGGGAAACAATTTATAGTATTTTGAGGAGAGAAAGTACAATATTGCAAATTATAGGAGCAAAAGTTAATATAGAGTTTATATATTACCCTTCTGATTAACCTAGACCGAACGTACCCAGAACATAATTGGTTTACTAAGCCCGCATACAACCGAAAAACTTCGTAAAATCCCGCGCTTGGTTAATCTTAGCGCCAAATAATTCAAGGCATATCTCAATGTTAATATTATGTTTTTATATGTATTTTTGTAAAAAGAATATACACATATTCCCTCTATTATATAAGAGTTTGCAAACTTTTGTTACATATATTCACAAGTCAAGTAATACACTTAATTTTGATTGGCAATGGTATTCTATTTATCCCTTCTCATTTTAACAACTAGGGTTTCATACTCTCTTCCTCGATTGTTATATCAATTATATCACGTCATATTTACCTCTTTATATAAATAACATTTGATAATTGAAATCAACTTATGCCTAAACTTTAACATACTCAATGCAAATGAGTAAATTATTATTGAACAAATGATACTTTTTAAATATTAATATGTGCATTGGGCACGTTACGTAGGATTTCCATGTCACAAAATATATTAATAAATTTTATAAAAAATTTATTTTTTATATTCTTATAAATTGATAATTAGAGTATTGGATGAATAAAAAAATAATTTTTGTAGAAGATAATTAGAGATTTGCATAAATAAAAGATAGAATTGAGTGTGAATAAATGGCAAGGATTATTATAATGTATAAACTAACTGTAACTTTAGTTATAAAAATCAAAAAATTAAATTTCTAAACCTTTCGACTCAAATTGAAATATAGTTTAAAATAAGGCTCATTATAATATATTTATCTTATTATTTCGTAGGGATACTCATTGTCGGATAAACTATTTGGCGAGTAGTTGAAGATAGGCCAATGAATGAAGTTAATATATAAACACATCTTTTCTCGAGAACTTTGGGGGCGCCAATAAGAAAAAACAAACATTTTAACCAATAAGATCAATGATAATGAATCCTTTTTCTTTTATCTTTTAATCATCTCTATACTGTAAGGGAAGAGGGGAGGGACACCAAACTTAATGTATTACCTAATTTACCCTTTGTTGTTTAATTAATAATTTACAGAAAAAAATATTTATCATAAAAAATAAATAAAAAATTAGTGAGAAAAATTGCATAAATAAACCACCTATAATCATCCCACAATCCCACTACATCACAAAAAATAACTACCCACTCACCCAACCTCAATAAATAAATAACATAAAAAAACTGATTCAAAATACCAAAACTACTATGATATAATTTTTGCACACATTGTGTGCATATAAGGCTAGTTCATTTAAAAGGCAACCTATAAAATCAAAGATAATTCACCTTTAGATTTCATTTGAGGTAAATAGAGATAGATTTACTATAAAAATAAAACAATTAGGAAGAAAAAAATAGGGATATTTCCTGAGGTACCCCCGGGGTTAGGGCTAATTCCTCGGGTACCCTCCTCATTTTCGAGCTAGCTGAGATGCCACCAGAGTCAATGTTTGCGGCTTAAATGCCATTGATGCTAACACCGTTAACTTTTCTGTTAACTTTCTCAATTTTATTTCAATTTTCATTTAAAAAAACTGGAAAAAAAACTAAAACAAAAATTAAAAACCTCAAAATCCTCCCACTCTCTCTCCTCCCCCACCCACTCTCTTTCCTCCCCCTTACTGTGAACCACCCGACCCATCCACCTCTCCCCCTGCCACCCACCCACTGTAAAAACACAACCGCCGATTGGCATGAGTGGTGGCCGGCGGTTGTGTTGGCATGAGGGAGGTGGTCGGCGGTTTTACAGTGGGTGGGTGGCAGGGGGAGAGGTGGGTGGGTGGGGTGGTTCACAGTAGGGGGGGGAAAGATAGTGGGTGGGGGAGGAGAGAAAATGGGAGGGTTTGGGGTTTTTAATTTATTTTTTAATTTTCTTTTTTTGTTTTTAAATGAAAATTGAAATAAAATTGAGAAAGTTAACAGAAAAGTTAATGGTGTTAGCATTAACGGCATTTAAGCCACAAACATTGACTCTGGTGGCATCTCAGCTAGCTCGAAAACGAGGAGGGTACCCAAGGAATTAACCATAACCCCGGGGTACCTCAGGAAATATCCCAAAAAAATATAATGTGGAAACAAAGAAAGAAAACCCGGAATAAGGATTAAGAAGAAAATAATATTCTAAAATATCAAGAAAATATTAAGAAAGAATGCCCTACATAGATACCAAAGAAGATATCTAAAATATTAATTTAGATAAAACAAGAGAAAATTTTATAAAGGAATTTTTTTACGTGGAAATTTGAAAAAAGATATCTAAAATAAATCAGATGTATAAATGAAAAAAGATACGATTTTATCTCTTCAAAAAGAACTTAAAACATAATGAAAACATACCATGTGCTACTTCAAGGATTACTACCCAAACCTTATACCATCGGATGTATTTTTTTCCTATAAATGCTTGCAGAATTTTCTTTATTTTTATTTGATTTTTGTTTCTCAAAAGTAATTAGTAATTTATTGAGTTTTCTAATATGTATTGACTTTCTAAATATGTTATACTTTTGGTTTGCTATGTTAATTAAATCTAGATAATAGAAAGAAACTAATATCTAATATGGTATAGTGGAATTCGAGGTTGCTTGGTTTACTTGATTGTTTGAGTTAAGAGATTCATTACAAACTATTTAATAGTAACAAATCAATCGTGAAATAATCGGTTTTGCTTTTGAAAAGACAAGTAGGGGTATACCAACATTAAGAAGTGGATATCTTTATAAAATAAATAACTACAACATAAGTATTTGCTATGTTTTTGTAGTTAAGCTTGACCACATGATGTGAGAGTTCTATATGGTGAAACGCTGAAATTAAAAATTAAACATAATTGGTAGCGAAAATATTTACCAAGATGATTAAGCACATGATCACAGTAGCCACAAAAATTTATTAATTCTTGCACAAGCAGTTAAAATGAGAGTGTGTCTGAGTGATACTTAGCTCTTAACATTACCGTTATTTAAATAAATCCGTGCATCGCACGGGCTTAAAATCTAATCTAATCTAATTTATAATGATGTATTGGAAAATAGGGTGTTAAAACCTAATTTTTTGGTTAAAATTCATGTTTAAACGTTTTTCCCTTTTTTCGGTTTTTTTCCATTTTATTCGTTGTTGCCGTTTTTTACCTTTTTCTTATATGCTAATTGGCGAATCAACTAACTAAGTGTAGTTTTAAGTAATTTAATTGTTTCCTTTATTCATCATTACTTTTCTTTTCCAGGAAATACTACTATAAAAATAAGTTGTTTAACATTTGTTTTTTTCTTGTAATATTGGTTAACTAAGGAATATTGTAGTATTCATACTAGTTTTTAGACCCATGCAAAATGCACGTGAAATTCTAATTGTTCGAGCAAATTAAAAATACACGTGATACAAAAAGTTATTGTTTTTTCTTTAATAATCTTATCCCGTAAAACTCAGTCAAGAGTAAACAATTGTGATTTGATTATTTTGGGTCACGTTTTTAAGTAAATCCATGACAAAGAAGTTTCAATACATTATTCCCTAGTTATGTGATTACTAAGTATAGTCTGATACCCCCAACGTTTTTATTGTTTAACTCGAGAATTTCAAACTCATTATTCTATTTTTATAATCCTTGTATTTACATGAAAAAACTTAGTTCAAAAGTTCGCCCAATAATATTTGGAAAATTTGCTTCTAATAAAGCAATCTTTCGATTATTCTGGAATAGTGCAACCTTTATACCCCATTTATTTTAAATGAGACAAGCTGCCGGTAACCTGAACAAAAGGTAATTTCTAATTAAAACTCTTAATTCTAATTAAATATACAATAAAAAAATTTTAAAAAACAATTAACATTCCCCTCCCCCATCCACTGCCAACCCCCCCCATCCTCCCCTTCGCCACATACAGGCATACAGCCACCCCCCACCAACAACCACCACCTCCGTTCCCTTCCCCGGCCACAAAACCACCTTCCTCCTTCTTTCCTTTCCCCGCCACAAACCACAACCACCATCTCCAGCCACCACAACCAGCGTCACCCACCTTGAAACTTCCATCAAACCCCACATCACCACCAACCACTGCCAACCATTCCCAAAACACCACCAAACACCCTGAAACCACCTCTTCCTCACGGAAAACCACCACCCAAATCCGCCCAAAATACTACCACCATCCTGGCCGAAACAATCAACCCAACAACCACACCATCCCCACTTAAATCACCTCTTCCTCATCGAAAATCACCAATAACCTACCCCCACCCTCGATTACCACCAAAAACCCAACAATAAACCACCTCCACCATCGATAACCACCGAAAATCCATCACCCGAATACGCATCTTCAAAGTCTGAAATCTACACCACCACCGTCACCATCTTCAACGTTCGAACTCTCCTCCAAAATCAATGGATATAGGATTTGCCGGCGTTTTTAGAATTTTTCGGGGAGATAACGAGAATGGAGAGAGAGATGAGAGATGTGGCAGGGGTGGAGAAGAGCGTTTTTACGGGGGGAAGAGGTTTATTTTGTTTTTATGTGTTTTAATTTTTTTATAAAATATAGTTATGAGAGCCAATCATTAAGTGACACGTATCTCATTTAACCAGTACTTTATATTGTAACCGGTTTTATCTCGTTAAAAATACATGGGATATAAAGGTTGAATTATTCCAGAATAATCGAAAGGTTGCTTTATTATTTGTGATCCGTCAAAAGGTTGCATTATTAGAAGCAATTCTTCCATAATATTTTACTACTACCGGTCACCTAAACCTTTTCCAACTTGTCAATTGTGTTTTGATCATTATAACCCGTTAGAAAAGGTTCTTTTAAAAAAGTTAGCTAATGTTATAATCAATTGGTCGGATTATCTTATATAATGACTTGTTAGGAAAAATAGTCAAAATTGAAAAATATACTCCTTTACGAATAGGGACATTGATATTGTGTACGTTTGCTTATGTATATCTGTAACACCCCGACTTTCTATAGCTTGATTAATTATATTATTAGCTTAAACGAGTACTAATTTGAATTTTTACGATTTAATTAAAACTATTTTCGATTTTGTTTTTAAAAGTTTAAAACGATTTTTAAAAGAGTTTAATGTAATTATTATTATTTCGATTTATATTTTCTATTATTAACTGATTGGGTTAATTTCATTTTGTTAAACCGTCCATCCACAGTCCAATATATACTACCCATTTAAACCATCTAGTGTTTAAACCCAAATAAAACCCAAACCCATTTTCTTCTCCTCTCCCATGTCACTCCCTTCCCTTCCCATTTGACTGACTTTCCTTGCTCCCTCTTCCCCCAACACCTTGGCCTCCAAGGACACCAATTGCCCAATAAAAATCTGTCTACTTGCATGGCTTTGTCCCCCCAAAGCTTCTATAAATAGAAGCTGAACATCAGACAACTCAACTCACCTCCCCCTTCATCTTTCTATTCTCCCTTTTCCTCCATTAACACCAAGTAAGCTAGCTTCATTGGCATGGCTGCCCTCTTTCTTCGCCACCATCACCGCATCAGAACCACCATCAAAACACCACAACACCTTTCCTCCCTTCTCGCTACTCCCCTGTTTCCCTCTCCCCCTTGCTTCGCTGCTGCTACACCGCACTCCACCGTGCCACCACAGCCCACCGTGGCTTCTTAGACTCTAAAGCAAGCCATCAACCACCCATACCACCACCGCACCGCACCTCATCTCCTTTCTCTTCCTTATTCGCTGCACACCTTCCCTCTTCCTTCTCGGTTCGCTGTTGTTACGCCGAGGCCGCTGGCCGCCCGCAGCACCCCAACCACACACCATCACCACCTTTTCTTGCCAGCTCCGACCACCCTTCTTAATCTCCGGCAGTGCAGCCACAAACCCAGCCCCACCGTGCCTCCCTCTCATTTCTCCCCTGTTACTGTGAAGAGTGAATGGTTCTTATTAGAACCAAGTTACTGATTCTAAGTTGGCATTATAATACCAAAGTCAAAGCATTGACTTTCATAAGGTATAATTATCCATTTTACTATTTTAAATATTTAAAAACCCAATTAGATTTATTAAGTAATTATTTAGAAAACCAGTTTATGAATTATTATTATTATTGGTTTTGGGAAATACAATTATTTAGCTAAATTATGAAAACGGCATTTTAAATATATATATTGAGTTTTAAGAATAATGAGGTTTTAAATAAAGATTTTCGAAAACGGGTCATTAAGGAAAAGTCGTGATTAGTTTAGTGGATTCTAATTGATATTTTATTGATGTTTATGGAGCGATAAACGGAATGTGGGAATTCTAAAGGTCTATGGATGACGTTCTTGAGTCATGGCGATGTATTATGGATTAAGCGGTTAAGGTAACGTTTATGTCCAGCGTTACTATACATGCCCGTGTGTGTATGTTTATGAAGTATGAATTATTTATGAATGATAATTATTGATTGGAGGAATTAGTATGAAAGTATGAAAATGACAGTGATCTTTATCCCATATGTGAAAATATGACTATATGGACTTCGTATTATGATTATGGAATTTAAGTTATTTATGTTATTTAGATTATATGCATGAATAATACGTCAAGTTTATTGAATTAATTTATATATATTATGACACGTGAAAGTATGTAAGAAGTATGGATTTATTTTAATGATATGATAAAAGTGAATTATGCAAGTCAAATTGTTATTATGTGTTTAAGCAATGAATAGTCGTTTATGAGATATGTTCACGTTATGTGTTTATTCGAGTAAAGCATGAAATTGATTTATAGTATTGAATGATCCATGATTCATGTTTATGTGAGTGAAGTAAATCGGATTATTAATTGTAAATAAGAACTATGAATTAGGAATTATGAAGTATGTCTGAAAGTATGAATTCATGTGCCCAATATGATTTATACGGTTTATCCATGTATTTATGAAACTCGATGTTAACGTATGTTAAGTAATCTAATTAACGTTCTCATGATTATTAAATCTTGTAAAGTATGTCGGCTCTGAGTTACTTGACACATGTTAATATAATTTCATGAATTTATGCGATTAATGCTTTTATTATAAGACTCATGATCCACGGGAAATTAAGTGAAGTATGTTGTTTTATGAGTTATGACCCATGAGTTACATGTTTATATGATATGTGAATACGTATGATTCATATGTCTAAGATAGACTCATGACCCTATGATTTCTATCTCTATGAATTATTAAAAGTAATCTAAGCTTGAATCCATGTTTAAAGTGATGTATGAAGTGTTAGTGTGTAATAACGGTTATTATGAATTGCATGAGCTTCTGTAAAGTAAGTTAATAAAATTATGTGAAACATGATGATTGAAAGTGACAGAGGTTCTGGCATTTATAGTGAATAAAACGCAAGTTATGAGCCGTACACCCGGAAGTGTTACCGCAAGGTGGGAGGCGTCCCGCAAGGCTATAGTTGCCAGTAACCAAGTTTAATAACGTGAATTATGGAATCTTAATAAGTGATGCATGTTACGTGAATTATATGATTAAATTATGGTTTAGTTCGTGGCATATGTTTACATGATTAATCTATGTTTATGTTTAACGTTTTATATTAAGTACCATGATTTATATGAATGTCTTAATATGATTATATGAAACGTCTCATGGCTAAGTACTCGTTTATGATTAAGTGTATTGTGTTGTGAGTTATGGTTTGCAATTGTGTGTGAACACAAGAGTAAAAAGAACAGAAAACATGATAAGTAAAAGTGGAAAGGGGTTCTGGCTGTATATTGTTACGTTATATATTGATAGGATTTAGTCGTATCACCTATTCAAAGATAATTCCTACAGTCCTCTAACAATGGTAGTAAAAGGAAGTAGGGTCGAATCCACAGAGAGACGGAGTTCTAAGTTAATATTCAGCTAAAAAGCTACTTCAGACAAGATCAGATAGAAACAACTGAACTAATAATTAACTACTAGAAAACAATATAAAGTGGAATTTTATTCTATGAAATAAAGGTCTAGGGAATTAGTTCGTCCACCATGCTTATACCAATCAAAGGATCAAACAATTATCAGAACCTAGGTCGAGAATCGATAGATTAGAACAATGTCAAGCTATGGTTAAGTCTCAACGTCCATAATTCAACATATGCAGCATGTTCACAAACATAATCAGAATTACTGGTGTGTACTAGGCCTCTAAAAGTAAGACGGATATGTGCAAACAATTATTAACCTCAAGTAATCAAAGAAACTGCACAATAACGTTAATTACTCAATAAGAACAAATCACACCATAACCTATCTCATCAAATCCTAGAAACTAATAGCAATTCAAATAATCATGGTATAAACATGGCTTCCCTATCTAAATCCCTAGAAATTAAACTACTCACTCATAATTGAATTGACAATAATAAAACTAATTTGAAACCCTAATAATTGCATCATGCATGATTAAATAATTAAACTAAGAAATCAAAGTAATTAAAAGAGATTAGGGTAAGAAAGAATACCAATTGACAGAAAGCAAGAACTTTTATTGAAATCGAATAGGTTCAATCACCTTTAATCTAATCTAAAGTGTTTAGACTAAAATAAAGCTAAACTAAGAACTATGGAAAAACTAGAATGAAAAGATGTCTCTAAAAAATAATGAAGGATAGCTATTTATAATAGCCCAAAGTCTCATTAAAAAAAGATAGAATTTAGGAAAAGAGCTGTCCGTGCTTCAGGCCCGATCGGGTCAACTCCCGCCCGATCGGGTGGGTAAACTGCAATTCTGCATCAACTTACGAAGGCCGTATCTCTCAAACCAGACGTTCGATTGGGGCGTGTGACCTATCATTGGAAAGCTCTTGAAGTCTATAATCCAATCCAATTGGAATTTCTGGATTATCAATTTTCTATCAAAAGTTATAATAAAAATAGTGAAGGTGTGTCAGTTTTAGCACTTCTTTCACTAGCTCTTTGCTTCATTCCAACTCAAAATTGTCCCAAACGGATGCATTGTGATCCTTGCGCAAGCTACCTTCATCTTCAATGATTAATAGGCTACATCCTTGGTACTCATGATCACTTTGTATCAAAATAACCTGAAAATCATCGAAACACACAAACGGGGAGTAGTAGAGCACAACTTGTTTAATTCATGCCATTATGCACCTAAGTGCTCAAAAAGGAGTTATAAATGCAATCTAAATGCATCTAGAAACTATATATAAATGTGATACATCAAACTCCCCCAAGCTAAACCTTTGCTTGTCCTCAAGCAAATAAAACATGAACATGGAATAAATTGCCTCACCCCATAGATAAAAAACAATCAAAGCTCAAAACGTTTTCAAGACTAAGAATCGTTCAAGCAGGCAAAATTCAAGTTCAGCTAATCAAATTCATCCAACCACCAATCATCCAAGCAATTTATCAAATTCAAGCATCCACAAGGCATACAAGTCCTGAAAAGGCTTCTCACAAGGGTGTCACTCCTCTCTACTTTGTGGCAGGCAAAGAATATGCCCGAACACTCACCAACCCGACCATAAATACCCTTCCTACTCACACTCTCATGTGTTTAAGATGGTTCAATGACGCTCATCCTAGTCAAGTCGGCTCAATTAGCAGACATACTCTTTAACTTTGACAAACTGACTCGAAATCAATCAAATGAACACTGCAGACACGAGCTCAAGAGGACTTTAGAGGGTTGTAATGGGGCTTAAGTAAAAGGTAGGGAATACTTTTGGGCAATGTGGTGGAAAAACCAAGAAAGGGGGAGTATGAATCATTCAAACAAGGCCTAAGATGGCCTACACAACTCCCAACAACACCATAAAACCACGTAAAGTAACCCAACTCTCATAAATCAATGAAGAACTCATAACAAACCCAATTTTCAAGCAATGAAGCGAATATTTCTTTAAGAACGTACGTGAATGAAAGAACTTCGAATTCTTTTGAACTTTTATTTCATCTTTCTTTCATTTTTCTGAACTTCATTCACGCAACTCCAAAATTGCTTTTTCTTTTCTTTTTCTCACCCTCAAGCCACAACAAATACACTTTTAAATTCCTCAACAACCAAACTATACCAAGAAACCAATCTCAACTCAACCCATACAAAAGCTCCCCCAAGCTAGGCTTGGAATAATATCAAGTGAAGGCTTTGGGCTCATAATAGGGGTTTAAGTAACACGAAACAAGTCATTAGGCTCAGCGGGGCTAAGGAGGATTTAAGTATATCAAAAATTCACTCTGAAGCTCAAGAGTAAGACAAAAGAACGCCTCTATCACAACAAATGCTACAAGTCATCGAAAATCAGACAAGTACGAAGTCAAAGTCAAGATCAATCCACTAAAGAGGAACTAACACACAAGAATAGACTGGATAATAATATAAATCCAATAGGCTACAAAGAGGCCTCACAGTCTAACCAATTCAGGTATGCAGCACAAAGTGGCGTAATATAATCAAACTTTGCTCGAAATTATAGCAATCAAACATCAAATCATAGCCTCAAGATCACAAATGCCCAGCTATCCAGAAAACAAAGTCAAATCATTTTCAAATAGAGCACAGCAAGGGGCACAGGGAGGCAACTAAACCAGTCATAGGAACCATATTTTTTTGATTTTTTCAGAATTTTTCGAAAGCAGTAAATCTATCCTAGAAAGCAGTAAAAGAGATAGGGAATACAAACAGAACTCCTAAATCGAAATAGGTTTGATCACCTCTAAATTAATCTAAAGTGTTTGAATTGAACTAAGAACAATGAAGAATAAAACTAAGATAAAGCTAATGAAAGATGAATAAAAGATGTCTCTAAAGATAATGAGGAAAAAGGTATTTATAATACCCCTCAAGTCTAATTAGAAATCGGAAACAAAAATCGAAATCCGCGTCATTAAGCGCCAGACCCGATCGGGCCCGAGCACAGTACCCGATCGGGCCGAGTGCAAAACATCGTCAATCCGTTCCTGGGTCAGCGCAGCTTCAGCAGCAATATTGGAGTGGAAATCTGGGCCAACCCGATCCAGCACCCGATCGGGTCTGTGATCGGGTTGCCAGCAAACGAGGCCCAACACTCCTATAATAATACGCACAGCACAGCAGCTCAAGTGGGTGTGGACCCGATCGGGTCGGGCGGTGGTCACCCGATCGGGTCTGGGGACATGCTTCCTCGCCCGATCGGATTGGGCAACCCTAGCCCGATCGGGTCCGCAACATCTACACCCGATCAGTATTTCTTCGCCCGATCGGGCCATTTCTGCCCGATCAGTGCACGGAAACCTCCTTCTTGACTCTTTGGCTCTCTAATCTTCACGTTTAGGGGTCTTGGGACCTCCTAAACTACCCATAAAGCTCGTGAGCCATCCTATGTGCCTCGTAACATCTCGTAAAGTCGTGTTTGCTTCCAAATGGCTCGGGAATAAGGAGAAAACTCCCTAAAACCTGCAATTCAACACTAAAATACAAAACCACAACTGTATACGATAGTTAGCAAAAAATAGCTCTCAAGAGCTCCAGTGACGCACAAATTAGCTTGTAAATAAGGGAGAAAACTCTATATAAATAAGGAAAAACAATGTTAGTACCCTCACTCTCGCTCACAAAAAGGAAGAAAAATAAAAAGAAAAGGGAAAGAAAAATACGAGTTGCCTCTCGCACAGCGCTGGTTTATAAAGGTCCCGCACGACCATAATCCTCCATCTCATTGGAAGAATCCAATGCCTTGAGTAACTTATCAAATGCGCCTGCAAACATGTCATTGAGCACTAGATATGGCTTGATGACAAGCGCATCTATCTTCATATAAATAATATCAGAGAAAACGAATGATTTGTGAAGATAAGTAAAATCAAAATAAAAGGGAGAAAAGAAGGACAATGAACAACTTCCCTTTGGTGGCGTAGGTTGTGAGTATCTCAAGGAGAGAATAGGAGCAACCGCAACTGTGAGAAAATATGGGGCATGGCGAATAGGGAGAGAAGGGACAAGATCAAGTCTATGTGAAGATGGAATATAGGGATAGGGAATAATAGGCTCAATCTTGACGGTTTTACTCACAATTTCACCATCCTCAATAATGGGCTCGTCAACACAAGGGCTCGCAACCAAGAGTTCCTCCTCTATCAAAACATTCATTACATCCACACTCCCCTCAATCTGATCATTCTTTTCAATCTCAGGAGTCAGATTATTATCATTCACCTCTAATATGGCATTCTCGACACAATCATCATCATAATCATTATCATCATAAATCGCTCGTTGACTATCAAGTTGCATAGCAAGCGATTTTTCATAATTTGAGACATGTGTGATGTAACACATCAAGTCTTGATTAGATTTTTCAATTTGTTCATCAAAAGACTCAATCATTTGCTTAAGTAGATCTAGACTCTCTGAAGATTCAGATTGTGAATAATTATGGACTCTATGTGGGTCAGAATAAGTATAATCAGTTGTATAAGACTCGTTAGCGAAATGTTGACATCATGGGAATTCATGCACAAATTATTTGGATATTGACAATAAGAATATGCATCAGACACATAACTATTGTAATACCCATTATCAAAATTATATTGCTCTTGCAAATTAGAATACCCATTATTATAGTCTTGCCCCTGATAATTGGAATATCCATTATTATTGTCATATGACCCTTGAAAATTGGAATATTGATAGGTTTTAGTCGTGTCACCTAATCAAAAATAAACCTACGGACCTCTAACTAGGTAGTCAGTGGAAGCAGGGTCGAATCCACAGGGAGACAGAGTTTCTAAATCAAAATTTAACCAATTCAGCTACTCCAGATGAAATCAGATAAGAATTAATTAAACTAAGGAATAGACTACGGAAGACTGAATAAATCGAGGATTAAACTATGGAATAAAAGTCTAGGGTATTAGGTCGGTCCACCATGCTTATACCAATCAAATAGGGTCAACTACTATTAAAACCTAAGTCAAGAGTCGGGGGATTAGAGCCTATGTTGAGCTATGGTTAAGACTCAACGCTCATAGTTCAACATACGCCGCATGTTCACTAACGTAATCAGAACTACTGATGTGTCCTAGGCCTCTGGTCGTAAGACGGATCTGTGCAAACAACTATTAACCACAAGCAATCAATGAAATTGTACACTGACATTAATTACTCAATAAGAACAAACCACATCACAATCACCCTAATCAAGCCCTAGAAATTGATAGAAATCTAAATTACAATCATGGTATAAACATGGCTTTCCTATCTAACACCCTAGAAAGAGAACTACTCACTCATAATCGAATCGGCAACAACAAAACTAATATGAAACCCTAAGAATTGCATCATGAACAATTGAATAATTAAACTAAGCAATCAAAGTAATTAAAGAGATAAAGAGTAGAGAAGAGTACCAATTAACGGAAAGCAGGAACTTTTATTGTAATCGAATTAGGTTTGATCCCCTCCAAATTAATCTAAAGTGTTTGAATTAAACTAATGACAATGAAGAATAAAACTAGACTAAAACCTAATGAAAGATGAATAAAAGATGAATGAAAGATAATGAGGAAAAGGTGTTTATAATACCCCTCAAGTTCACTAAAAACGGAAACAAAAAGTGAAAAAGCGCGATAAAAGCACCAGACCCGATCGGGCCCGAGCACAGTACCCGATCGGGTCCACATACAAATTCGCCCAACTTTACTTCTGGGCTCTGGCAGCAGCAGTGCAGCAATAAAGCGAGAAAACGGCCCACCCGATCGGGTCGGGCGGTAGTCACCCGATCGGGCCAGGCGACGAAATGTGTCAGCAAGTTCCTCTCGAAAGCAGCAGCAGAATGAGACCAAGCAGCACTCCACCCGATCGGGTCGGGCGGTGGTCACCCGATCGGGTCTGGGGACATGCTTCCTCGCCCGATGCGATCGGGCAACCCTCGCCCGATCGGGTCCGCAACTTTTATACCCGATCATAAATACTTCGCCCGATCGGGCTATTTCTGCCCGATCAATACACGGAAAACTCCTTTTGACTCCTTTGCTCTCTAATCTTCACGTTTAGGGGTCTTGGGACCTCCTAAACTATCCATAAAGCTCGCGAGCCATCCTACGTGCCTTGTAACATCTCGTAAAGCCGTGGTTGCTTCCAAATGATTCGGGAATAGGGAGAAAACTCCCTAAAACCTGCAATCCAACACTAAAACACAAAACCACAACTATATACGATAGTTAGCATAAAATAGCTCCCAAGAGCTCCAATGACGCACTAATTAGCTTGTAAATAAGGGAGAAAAGACTATATAAATACGTGATATCAAATATCCATTATAGTTATTATATTGCCCCTGAGAATTAGGATAACCTTCCCCATACGAATTATAAACCGGCCACTCCATATAAACTCATGAGTAAGAGAGAAAGAAATAAAGAATTTACAAAAATAAGAAATAAAAGAAAATTTAAAAAAATATTTACACAAGAAAAGTAGTCTGAATAACCGAACAAAAACTGAGAAAACTAGCCGTCTCCCCGGCAACGGCGCCAAAATTTGATAGGATTTAGTCGTATCACCTATTCAAAGATAATTCCTACAGTCCTCTAACAATGGTAGTAAAAAGAAGTAGGGTCGAATCCACAGAGAGACGGAGTTCTAAGTTAATATTCAGCTAAAAAGCTACTTCAGACAAGATCAGATAGAAACAGCTGAACTAATAATTAACTACTAGAAAACAATATAAATTGGAATTTTATTCTATGAAATAAAGGTCTAGGGAATTAGTTCGGTCCACCATGCTTATACCAATCAAAGGATCAAACAACTATCAGAACCTAGGTCGAGAATCGATAGATTAGAACAATGTCAAGCTATGGTTAAGTCTCAACGTCCATAATTCAACATATGCAGCATGTTCACAAACATAATCAGAATTACTGGTGTGTACTAGGCCTCTAAAAGTAAGACGAATATGTGCAAACAATTATTAACCTCAAGTAATCAAAGAAACTGCACAATAACGTTAATTACTCAATAAGAACAAATCACACCATAACCTATCTCATCAAACCCTAGAAACTAATAGCAATTCAAATAATCATGGTATAAACATGGCTTCCCTATCTAAATCCCTAGAAATTAAACTACTCACTCATAATTGAATTGACAATAATAAAACTAATTTGAAACCCTAATAATTGCATCATGCATGATTAAATAATTAAACTAAGAAATCAAAGTAATTAAAAGAGATTAGGGTAAGAAAGAATACCAATTGACAGAAAGCAAGAACTTTTATTGAAATCGAATAGGTTCAATCACCTTTAATCTAATCTAAAGTGTTTAGACTAAAATAAAGCTAAACTAAGAACTATGGAAAAACTAGAATGAAAAGATGTCTCTAAAAAATAATGAAGGATAGCTATTTATAATAGCCCAAAGTCTCATTAAAAAAAGATAGAATTTAGGAAAAGAGCTGTCCGTGCTTCAGGCCCGATCGGGTCAACTCCCGCCCGATCGGGTGGGTAAACTGCAATTCTGCATCAACTTACGAAGGCCGTATCTCTCAAACCAGACGTCCGATTGGGGCGTGTGACCTATCATTGGAAAGCTCTTGAAGTCTAGAATCCAATCCAATTGGAATTTCTGGATTATCAATTTTCTATCAAAAGTTATAATAAAAATAGTGAAGGTGTGTCAGTTTTAGCACTTCTTTCACTAGCTCTTTGCTTCATTCCAACTCAAAATTGTCCCAAACGGATGCATTGTGATCCTTGCGCAAGCTACCTTCATCTTCAATGATTAATAGGCTACATCCTTGGTACTCATGATCACTTTGTATCAAAATAACCTGAAAATCATCGAAACACACAAACGGGGAGTAGTAGAGCACAACTTGTTTAATTCATGCCATTATGCACCTAAGTGCTCAAAAAGGAGTTCTAAATGCAATCTAAATGCATCTAGAAACTATATATAAATGTGATACATCATATATATATATAGGGAATGGATCATGTGAAAACGTTTTTAACCTAAAAACCAAATCTGAGCCGTTGGAGCTTTAATCCAACGTTCCACATTGCTCCCGCGTCATTAATGGCAGTTCTGTAAATACTGACAACTTCAATTTTCCCAGATGACAGAAAAAGCACGCGTACCCCTTTTTTCTTAAATGTACCCCTACTTTATTTATATGTACCCCTATATTACAAAACTATACCCTGTTTGCAGTTTTCAGCGTAAGGTTGGTTTTCAATGGATCCATCCCCTATATATATATATTATGAGATAAAAGGGGTCGTGCACGTACCTGGGTAGTAGATCCAACACGGGAGAGTGCTCCTTGAGGACTGCCATGGGTAATAGATCCAATAAAAGAGAGTGCTCCCTGAGGACTATTAAAAAAGGGTATATCCAACACGGGAGGGTGCTCCTTGAGGACTACCAAGTATACTAGCCAGTTACCAAGTTAAAATAATGTGAAAGATGGAAACTTATGATATTTCAAGAGTATTAATGGAAGCCTGTGTGGTTTCAAGTTGTTAAGAATGATGAATGGAAACATGTAATGTTTCAAGATGATGCGTGGAAGTTCGTGAAAGTATAAGTCTTAAAGTATATTGATGATCTATGTGGAATTTAGGAATGTTATTTCATCATGTTCATGACTCGTGTTTGTCCTTATAAAGTAATTAACGTGATTATGAGATATACGATGTTATATGCTTACGTGGTTTAACTTTGATGTCATAAGAGTTTATGAATGTTCACGGAATCATGGCAATGCTCGTTAACGTATTTGTATCTTTGGTATGAACGTGCGTTTACATGAAAAGTATGATTTATATGTCATGTATGATTTATATATGTCAAGCATGATTATCGCTTTATTCCGAAGAAATGTGATTTACGTGATCCAAGTATGATTAGGCTTTAATTCATGGAAGTATGTGTAATGACATAAACGTGATCCGTGATGCATGAGTCCTGTTCATATGAGTTACGAGTATGTTTATGATTTTATGTGAGAATAGTAAAGTGTGAAACGTAATCCATAATTTGTGTTGTTATGAGTATACTAGTACGTTTCCGATTACGTTAATGCTTATGGTATTGTTAAAGTATGTTAAGAGTATTACTCGGAATACAAGCCTATGAATTTTATAAATTAAGATACGATAATGAAAAGTGGAAAGAGAATGAGTCTGTTGGCTTGGAATTATGAACTGAACTGGTAAATGGGCAAGTTATAGGTGGAGGAAAGGTTTACAGTGTTTAATGGGCCAAGTTGGCCAAGAATGATGAAAAGTATGATGGAAGTAATGTTATGGTCCAAAGCCTGTACTTGCCAATGGTCTAAGCTTGTGTGAATAGTCCTTGCCAACAGTCTGTTCAAGTTGAAGTTAAAGTTAATGCCTTAGGATTCGTATTCCGATCAATTACCAAAGTTATGTGAAGCATGTATAAATGTAAGGATGTGATGTATGCCTGTGTGTACAAAAATGTTTTCGAAACAAAATCGTTCTTACGGGCTGGAGTAAAGTTAGGAGTTTTCCACTCACTTTGGAATGTTTTCTGTCATTTCTTGTTTCTCTATATTTTTCTTCTGAACGAAGCCCAGATTACGAAAGAGGATCAGGATGGATTTGTGAAAGCAAGAGCTTAGGATGGATTTCAATGAATGAGATTAAGCAAGTATTTGAAGTCTTAGTTATAGTCATGAGATGGTGAGACTTTTGTAAGAATATTGTATTATTGGTGGGCCATAACCCACAAGTTTAAGGAAACGCTTCCGCAAAGCATGAGATTAATTAGTGATAATTATGATTAATTAGTGTTAATGATGTTTAATTAAGGCACCCGAGTTCAGGGCGTTACAATATCGTTGATCACGAATATCTCCAATTGTACATGAATAATAATTATAAATAGTTGATATTATGAAAGGGCATATTAAGATGAATTAAGCAAGATCCCACATAAATATGTTTTTTCTTACACAAAAAACACAAGATGGTGAAACAGCATAATATGAATAGTATAAAAAGTCAAAACATCTTTATTAAAAGAAACCCAGAAATCTGAAAAGGTAAAATAGCCAAATTTAATTTAACAATATATCAGATCAATACCTCCAACCTTTCTATTGCTCTAACCCGTGGCCGTGAGTTTCAAGCTCATTGTTGATATTCAAATTTCGGAAAAAATTATTATTCTATTTTCTCTGTGGATAACTTTCATATGTATTATATGATAATAGCCCATATATGTTTTTTTAAAATTCAAGTTCGATTAATAAATCTATTTGTTTGACATTAACATCAACTTCTCATCATATGTTCTATTATTTTGAAATCATTCTTGAATTTTTTTAAATTTAAATTTTCTTGAAATGAAAAAATGAGACATAACATTATCTTAACCCATTTTATATAAATAGATATTATTTCCTATATGTTGTATCCCTATTAATGACTTTTATATAAAAAATTATGATTAGTAAGTGTCAAAAAATAAAAAATTTAAAATATTAAATTATCCGCATTTTAGAAAGGCTTTTATCCTATTAGTCAAATATTTCTCCAAATATTTTGATTTTAACATTTTATCCTATTTATATGATTTTATTTCATTGATAATTTTTCATATGAAATTTTAAATAGTTGATTTCAATCTCTTAATATTTATAATTAGTTATATTTATAAGTTTGGTAACGTGAAAGTCAAACGGTGTAGATGAAAATAAACATAGATATTACTTGTTCAAAAACTAAATTTTAGAATTGAATAACAAACTGTTATGTGTTCTTTTAAAGGGATACATAAATTTTATGACATAAATTGACTGAGATAAACTTTTAAAAAATTACATTGGATATAATTAAAATAATTATCATATCGTGAACCTTTTTGTAATAAAATTTTGAACGCTAGAGTAAATACGACAACCATATTTTTTTGGTAAAAATATATAGTAACTCTATAGAAGAAAATTTCTTATATCTTTATTCGACCAAGTGTTTTACAATTATAATGTTTTCCCGTTTTCTAAACAACAACCTTAAAATTTCTATTTTGTTAACTACTTTTTATAATACAACTATACGTTTAGAATTAATTATTGAAAGAATTAGGGCAGGGTCATTATGAACTGCGAATTCTACCATCAAAAGGTAGTGATTCTTAGCAAAAAAAACTTAGTTATTTAAAAAAGTAATGTTCCCCCTTTATAATTTATCTACTTTCGACCACTTTTGAAATGTTTACACAACTACACTTGTATATCTAGAGTAAATATTTTATTTTGTAGAATCTGAAGTCTTCATCAATTATAAAATGGTCTTTGTGTTCACCAGTATTCAAGGTTAACACAATTTATATTTTTTCTCCAAAAATCCTAACCTGTTCATCCACAAAGCTTTAGATTTTTCAATAGTTTTTTTATTTCATCTCTACCTGTTTGCACCTTTTGTACTGTATTTTTCCACATTTAATTTTTATTATTTCTATAATTGAAGTTTGAAGCTTTGAGCCGGTAAATTTATTAGTTTATTTTATAGTTGTCAATAAGTAACTTTGCAAGTTTTAATACTTACCAATGAGGTTTCTGAGTTTTTAACCCGGTAAGTTATATCAGGTAGCTAAAACTGAAATTTTAATTTAATTGATTGATTATTGACTTTGGTATATATTCCAAAATTAGTAACATTTTGGAAAATATTTTTAATGGTGATTAACACACCGGGAGCGTACTTTAGCAAGACCCATAATCTAAAAAAAGGAATCTTTACAAATAGAATACTAGATAATAACTAATAGTTAAGCAGATAAGTTATAGTGAGTGTCGACCATGACTAATCATTTCAACCATAAAATCAATAGATCACTTTATCCAAAGACAAAAATAAAAATAGTCGATCTTTTTTCTAAATAATAATATAAATGATCTTTTTCTAAAAGTAGTCAATTCGGTTTATGTCGTACTCCTTACGTCTCAATTTGATGTTTCTATTTGGAATATGGGGGAATACCAATGTAAATTGAGGTGGATAAGAATATTTCTAATTTTACATTGTATAAAGTGTATTTTAGTACATTTTTGCTTTAAAAAAAGTAAAAGAGAGAAAGAAAAGTGAATGATTGAGAAATAAATGATTGTAAAGTGGGCCAAGTGTAAGACAAAATGTAAATAAGTGTAGTAAATAATTGGTTGTTAAAGGGTAAGATGGTGAAATAAATATTGAGATAGAGGGAGTATTAAATTCAAGGTGTAAAAAACTTTTTGAAACATCCCAAACGGAAAAATGAGAAAATCAAATTGAGATAAATGGATTATTAAATTTCATTTTTAATCGGGTCATATTGAGTAATGAAAAAATCTTATTCAAATCGAGTTTATGTCGATTAAATTGGGTTTGATTTCGAATAGACATAATTTAGATTTCGGGTAAAAATCGGTTTGAAACATTCCAAAAGAAAATGGGAACATCAAATTGAGACAGAAGGAGTATTAAATTCCATTTTTAATCGGGTTATATTGAATAATGAAAAAATCATATTCAAATCGAGTTTATGTCTTAAATCTGGGTTTGATTTCGATTTGGCATAATTTAGATTTCGGGTAAGAATCGGTTTGAGTTATTTGGATATTAAATTGATTTTAGATCGAGTTAGTTTTTTAATCGTATTACATTTATCACGTATACAATTATTTAAATTATCTAAATCATATATTCTAAAAAAATTTGGCCCCTAAACAAAAATTTCAAGATCCATTGCACGCGAGTGCTTTGATCATTATCTCTTTCCTTCTATTCTAACTAGCCTTAAATACACGTGATGCATGCGAAAACATGTAGTATAAAGTTAATATGCGATATTAAAAACGAGATTTTGGCTGATAATTATTCCGAAATTAGAACCAAGTTTCACATAAATGGTCAATTGAACCATCATATAATCCTCCTTACAAAATTGATATGTCCAAATTGAATCAAACAAATGTAAATCATAGCAATAGCGGTGAGTGATATTCGATCAAGAAATCGCACATATAATTACACGAAGTATTGAAACAAATGCGTTTCTTTACTATATCTATAATTAATTATGCAATTGAAAACCCTAATGGCCATAATCGTACAAATTAGAATTTCAAAATACCTAAAGAAATAGATGATGAAATAACAGCAGAAGATGAATATGGGTTTTCAACCTTCAAACACAGCTTCGATGGACCGCGGCAATTTGGTATATCAATATGATATTCCGATCATCAAGTCAGTAACTTACCCACTTACCTGGGTTGGGGAATTAAAAATGTAGTACATCCGAGAAGGTAGGATTGGGGAATATTATTAACAAAAAAAACTAATTTAAATACTTTAAAGGAAAAATTGTCGGGAATAAGTTAACCTTTTCGCGGTCTTCGTTTAATAAGTTAAACTTTGAATAATCCTGAAATAAGTTAACCTTTTAAGGGTATTTGCTTTTAACAAGTCAAAATCGGTTTAAAAATGCAGAAATGGTTGGGGATGAAAAGTAGAAGAAGAGAAGGAACACGGAAATAATAAATTAAAATTTAAGAAGAGTCTCACGTATTACCGGTTGAATAATTTATAAGTCATTTAACTTGTTTAAAGTTTAAGTAATATCAAAGTTAACTTATTCTAGGATTATCTAAAGTTTAACTTATTAAAAGAAGACCACGAAAAGGTTGACTTATTCTTGACAATTTTTCCTTTAAATAATTCCAATTATCAATCATTTTAGTATTAATCTTAATTTCAAAGACTCTATAATAATTTCAAATTTCCAACTAGTATTACTTAGTTCGTATCAAAAAAATTGCAACAAGTCATTTTGCACGCATTTTAAGGAAGAGATTTAATAGTATAAACGAGCAAATTAGGTAAAATAATTTTAATACTACAAAGAATGAGAATATAGGTTACTACTAGTGCTTGAAATTGTTTTGACTAATTGACTCGTTTATACCATTAAATCTCCTACTTAAAATGCGTGTAAAATGACTTGTTGCAATCTTTTTTATGCGGAGGAAGTACTTTTTTTTTAATATAATCTCATTTATAAGTATAAGATTATAGTAAGATAAAAACAATAACCTCTAAGTTGTCCACGAATAGATCCCCACCCATAAGCCCATTACAAGCCATAACCCCCAAACTCCACTTTTCCAAATCCTAAGTAAATGCTTAGTGTACAAAATTGATTCCTAGATTGGGGCATGTCTTCCCAGCTTATTTTCAGTTCGGTTCGATTCAATTCAATTCTGTTTAATTCATTGCAACTCTGGATAATACTTTTACTCTCACATATTACTATTCATTTCAGTTCAGTTCAGCTCGGTCATTTATGCCAAAGAGAACAGGCCCCGAGTTAGAGAAGATGGGAAGACTCACCACTAGAGCCAACCCCAATTCCTTCCAACTAGTATTACTTAACCTTTTCAAAACAGTCTCACTTACGTGTTATGCTCTTTTTGCTTGAAAATAATTGAATTTAACTAAGCAAAGTTGAACTGGAATAAAAGAAATATTGAGATATGAAATTAAAATTTTGTATGAAAGTGCAATAAACTACGCTGAATTAGTGAATTGAAAATAAGCAGATAGCAGGCCCATGGTTAAAATTTCCACATATTAAAGTCATATTCTCTTTGTCTAAATCTAGCTGAGTTGAAGAAAATTGAACTAAATTGAACTGAATGCAACAAAGTGAACTGAGCTAAACTGAAGAAACTGAACTAAACCAAACTAAATTGAATGGAATTTTAATATATAAGTAATTAAATAATAATAAATAATTAAATACTAAATAACAATAAACACTAAATATAATTATGATTATAAGTAATAATAATTTAATAACTAATAATAATAATAAGAGGTTGTTTGGTTGCAACTCATTTCCCTTGGAATTTCAATTTTCTAGGAAATAGCCCATTTCTTTTGTGTTTGGTTGACAAAAGTATAGGAAATAGAAATTCCGAGGAAGTGGAAATTCCTACAAAGTGTAGGAAATTATTTACCAAGCCCACCCTTGGTAGATGTAAATTCCTGTGTCCATTATAAATTTATATCCTCTTCCAAACACATATCCTTATTTCCTAAGAAATTGAAAAGGGAAATAATTTCTCATGAAATACAACTTCCTGTGGGAATTTATTTCCTGCTCGAATCAAACGAGCTCTAATAATAATAGAATAATGATAATAGTATTTTAGTTGTTATTAAATGATAATTATAAGCAAATAAATGATAGTAATAAATTAATAATAATAATAATAATAATAATAATGATAATTGTTTGTGTTAACTTTAATTTGTCCACTTTTAGTTGTCTTATCCAACGCTCCCGGAGCATTTGGTTAGCATCTGCCTAATTAATATTATTAGTATTAATATTTTAATACCTGATAATGATTATATAATACGACCTTCATTCTTGTTAATTGTTATATTTTGACATTTGGCACTATTTACAAATAGGGAATCAGGAGTAATGCTCTGATTCGTTATCCTCACATTTGACAATGAAATTAATGTAAAAATAACCTTGTTGGAACTTAAAACAAAATATATATTTATCATACACCCGGGTGTACCAAGATCATGGTACAGACGAGACTATTTATTTCTCACTGCTCATTTGGACATCTTCAAATGAGCAAAGAGCAAAAAAAAAAAGAGTCTTGTCGACACCCCGGATGTAAAACAAAAGTTGTACTTCTCTTTAGTTACAACATTTCACTTTTCACACTTGTCGAAACACATTTTTTTAATATATTTTAGGAAAAATTGAAATTTCCCACCTTTTTAAAGCAAGTATTTCAAAACTCCCACCTTTTTTTAAAACTCTCACCTTAAAACTACTAAACGTTTTAAAAGTCCCACTAGTTAACGAAATCCGTCAAAAAATCTATTTTGTGGGGCCCACTTTTGTCTAAGTTTGTTTTAATCCCTAAACCTTCACCTTCAAAGTCACGATTCTCTCTCTCCTCTACTCTCTCTTTCTCTCTCTTCTAATTCACCTTCAAAACACAAGTAAACATCAATATTACTGATAATTGTCATCTTCCCTCCATCAACACATGAGAAGCATCTCCATTATCATCAACTTCTCCGAACATGGTAATCCTTCAATCAAACAACAAAGAATAGAAATTTATGCACAATTAGGGTTTAACTACCTAAACAGACCTCTAATTGCTAAATTAGGGTTTCAAACTAACTCAAATAAACTCAATTGAAAAGTACTTTAAGAGACCCTAAGAAACCCTAAATCTGTAAACAACAAAAATCTTAGCATATATTAAAAATTACTTCAATGAATTGTAGTAAATCCTCTGAAATGTGATGCGCAATCTCCTACTTGCAAATACCATAAATTCAATTGCAATTTTCCCTTCAGTTTCTCACTTCAATGCCTTATTGACTGAGATAAGCCCCAATTCGAGGTCTTGAACATGATATGAACAAATTTAGACAAAAGTGGCCCCCACAAAACAGACTATTTGACAGATTCCGTTAACTGGTGAGCCTTTTAAAACTTTAGGCAGTTTTAAAGTGGGAGTTTAGAAGAAAAAAGATAAGAGTTTTGAAATACTTGCTTTAAAAAGGTGGAAAAGTTCAATTTTTTCGATTTTTATAATGATAATACAATATAGAAATAATAATAACAATAATAATAATTGTAATAATACTTATTATTATTAATATTAACAATAATGATAATAATAATGCTAATAATACTTAATAAAAATAATATTTATAATAATAATACAAATAATAATATCAATAATACTAATAGTAATTAGTATTAATAAAAATATAAATATAAATATTATTATTAATATTATTATAAATATTAATAATAATAATAATAATAATAAAATTAATAATAATAATAATTATAAAGATAATAATAATACTTGATAATGATAAAATTTATAACGATAAAAGTAATAATGAAAAATGATAATAAAGTGTTAAAAATAATTTGAAGTAGTAGTAGTAGTAATAATAATAATAATAATAATAATAATAATAATTATTATTATTATTATTATAACAATAATTTTAATAATTAATATAATAATAATAATAAATATAGAAATAATAATACTTAATAATGATAATAATTATAACATAGTAATAATAATAATAAATGATAATAAAAGTGTTAATAATAAGTTAAAACTGAACAGAACTGAACTGAATTGAACTAAGCTGAATTAAAATTAATAAGATTGAACTGAATTAAATTAAGTTCGGCAAAAGAACATGACCTTATTCTATTTTGATTTGGTGTTTACGCGGCCTGACATTTGAGAGTAGGGGAAATGGTAAGAAAATCCCTACCCCTAAATATCCATAGTGGGATTTGATATCATAACCTTAAATTCACGAGATAAAACCCTTAACCACTCGACCAAGCCAAACTTGATACGGAACCTTATTCTATACCTACTTGTACTTGTTCTGTTGGAGTCAAATACATATTCCTCCGCACTTCCTTCCGCCACCAACAAATCACTTCCCGGGGGTAACAAAACGAAAACAAAAGATGGCATTCGCATCAAATCCATTATCTCTAAGCGTCCCCGAACAAGCCTTCGAGTCATGGCTCCGCGATTCCGGCTACTTAGAACTCCTCGACCACCGCACAACTCAACTCCACAACCTCAACACCACCACACCCACCTTAACCTCCACCACACCCACCTTAACCACCACCATATCAACATCAACAACAACCATCACCGCCAGAAGAAGAACCACAACCAGCACAATAACATCAATTTCATATGGTCTTACAATGTCCTTTCTCTCTTCTTTTGCCACCATATTATCTCTCCTAACTCTTAATCCTTTCTCTAAACTAACCTCCTCTGATTTCTCACCAGTGAATCCACCTCCTTGGACTTCTTCTGGCTTTCTGGGTTCTTCTAATTCTTACTCCTTTCCTTCTTCTCCTACTCAAGTTAGGATGCGTGTTCATGAGAATGTTAAGCGTTTTGCTAGGAATTATGCTGCTCTTCTTCTCCTCTTCTTCGCCTGCTCTTTGTATGTTCCTTTCTTCTTCTCCAAATTTTTTATGTTTGATGCTAATTTGTGTTTGTTTATGTATTTGAGTTGTTATTACTAAAAGGTGATAACGTTGCGCTTTTATTTTAAGTTTCAATAGATATCCAAAATGATCGGGAGGCTGCGGCCTTTGCCGGCCTTTGCAACATGAATTCAGTTAACTGTTGTTTAGCTTTGTTCTTATGAAAATTTTAGAGTATCGTATAAGGATTGTTGCCAACCTTCACTTGTATTTTTATTTTAGTTTCTGATAAATGTGAACCTTACATCTCTATTATATAAGTGAAGAGGTGGGGGGTGGACACCAAAAAGAAAAAAAGGAAAAATAAATAAAATAAATCAATGAGTTTATTAAGTAATTAAGTTTTATTTCCAAATTTAGCCATTAGATTTTTAATAAAAGATGTTCAAAACTTCTAACTAAAATATCTAAAAACCTATAAAGTAAAAACAATTAAAAAATATCAATAATTATATTTTCTTGAGATTTATAGATAGACAATCACTTTGCTATACTTTTATATACTTTTAAAATATTTTATTTTGAAATACATGAGTAATTGATTGTTCATGAGTGAAGGCACATTTGATCAAATTGATCCCTATAAAGTATTTTAGCATGAGTGAGAAATATGATAAATTATTTTCAAGTACTTTTGAATTTTTTCTCATTTGGACAATGAGCAAAAAATACCTTATCGGATAATATATAACAAAAGTTATAGTTGATGGTGGGGAGTAAGGGATGTTTTCAAAGAAAAATGAGCCAAAATGAATTTAGCTTGAAAATAAAATATGTTGTGTACCTTCATATTTTATCATGTTACAGTAGCCAAAACATACATCGTATGTAAATAAAATTAGGATTTTTTTTTTTCAAAATCACCTATAATTTTCACGTTTTTAGAAACTCCCACCTTAATGAATTTTTGTTTTATATTAACACCTATCATTCCCAATTTTATTAGAAACTCCCATCACTTAATGATTTTTGTTAAATTCCTTAACAAAACCGTGAAATGGGCCCTACATATGCATTTTATTATTAGTTTACGCTGAAATTGAAGTCAATTTCATCACTTTATTTAGAGCAAATTTCGAACGAATTACAACTATTTGGAAAGAATTGCAACTGTTTCAAGTTCCATTTTGTTAACAAAATGTATATGTGAGACCCACTTAATGGTTTTTTGTTAATGAAATTTGACTAAAACATTAAGTGGTGAGAGTTTTTAATTAAATTGTAAATGGTATGTGGAATTTTTTTAAAAAATACATTAAGGTGGGAGTTTCTAAAAATATGAAAAGTTAAGTGGTAAGATGCAGCTATCCATAAAATTATCTACTGCAGATTATAAAATTTCATGATAAAATTGTTGTCGCACGCATCGCGTGCATAGAAATCTAGCTTAAATTTACTATATATTACGATTTCTATAAATATACTATATTTTAGTAAATTCCAAATTTACGAAGAAAATATACTACCTTAAATTTTAGGAAAAATTGGCAGGAATAAGTCAACCTTTGCGTTGACCGCTTTTAACAAGTCTACCTTCGTTTATTCCACTAACAAGTAAACCTTGTATACCCTCCGCTTTTAACAAGTGAAAACCGGCTACCATCTCTTGTTAACCCATTTAACAGGTTAAATTGACACATGTCATTCTTTTATTGCACATTTTAAAATATTAAGTTTATATTTCAAAAGTAAGATATTAAAAAAAAACAAATACCCCTCCCCTCCTACCTCACCCCCTCCTCTCTCTCTGTTGTTCTCTGTGAAACCACCAGCACTAGATAGTAACGGTGGCTCTCTGTAGTGCCATCGTCAATAAAGCTACTCAGACACCTTCCAACTGCTTCTCCGTTAATCTCTCTGTCAACCTCCATTTCTCTGTCTTCTTCTCCAACCCTGCTGCAAGGTTTTTTGGGAGACGAGGTTTTGGGATTGGGGTGACTGCCTAACTGGTGAGCAATGAGCACAGAGGAGAGCGTTTATGGGCACTTGGAAGAAGTTGATACTCAAAACATGGGAGGTGTTTGGTTGGTAAAAAGAATTGGGTTTATTTTTCCACAAATAAATATAAAAACTTTCACTTGCTCATTATCAGAAAGATGGGGAAAGGATTATCAATATTAGCAACACAAATGTTTTAACACTGATATTAAACATATATATGAAGCTCAACTCCGCATCCTCCATAAACACACTTTGATTCCAAAACACTCTCAATTACAAAATGTAGCGTCCATATTACACATAACCTCAATTTCGCATTCAAAACATTAAAATCAAACTCATGATTATGGTGGTGGTGGTTGATGATTGGAGGAGATGATGGTGAGATAGGGTGATTCGGTGTGGGTGCAAGCAGGATTTCTTCATCCATGGAATTCATATGAGCAGAGACTTTTTAGAGAGAGTAAGGTTTGACAAAGAAATGGGGTTAGAGAAAAGCGTCAGAATTGGGTGGTGGTCATGGAGGGGAAGGAGGAGGAGAGAGAAAAAGAAAAGAAGAGAGAGATATGTTAATTAAAAAATTATTTTAAACCAATTAAAATGAGACATGTGGCACATAACATAAACTAACAAGTAACTAACAGGTAACCTGTAAAAAAACTTGTTAAAAATAAAACTATATACAAGGTTTACTTGTTAGTAGAATAAACGAAGATAGACTTGCTAAAAGCGGTCAACGCAAAGGTTGACTTATTTCTGACAATTTTTCCAAATTTTATAAAAATATACTACATTTTTCATACAATTACTACTAACTTGATAGATGCCCTGGCAGCTCTCCTAACTAGTAGGGAAAGTCCCCGAGCTATGCTCATGTTTTTAGTTAGCGATAACTAATGTATTGTAGTGTGAAAAATATTACTAAAATAAAATAAAATAAGTCATCTCTAACTCTTGGTTTTCATTTATCTATCATCGTTATATTTGATAGAACCATCACTGGTAGTATGGTGGGGAGGTGGTAGGAGCTCTTTGTTTTATACATGAAGATGTTGGATAGAAAGGTTATTAAAAGAGGGATGGTGACACGTGACAATTATCAACTTTGAATATATAGGTAGATGAGTATCGTAATGACCGTTGGCTGTGTTGAAGGAGAACATAAAATGTTACAAAGGGTGGTAATGGATTCAATATAGTTTTATGAAGAAAGTCTCATTGCAATGTCCTATAGTAGTGGAAATTCTATACCCAAACATATTGTTTTTCGTCAAACATATACTTCCTCCTTTTTTTTATACTTGCATTATTGAGGTTAGACACAAGAATTAAGGAGAGGAGAGAGATAGAGAGAGTGGAAAAAGGGGACTCATGTGATTGGAGAGAGGTAGAGAGAAAATATTGCTATAAAAGGAAATGATGCAAGTAATTTGCAACTTTCAAAAGTGGGAAATGATGCAAGTAAAAAAAACGGAGGAAATATTCATTATGAATTTAAAACTACCTCTAAAGTGATGATGCACAGGAATGCGAATGAGATATTTGAGGATGGAAAGCATTACGATGAACATAGAGAGATGATTTATTTCACAACTGTACCTATAAATTCACCTCTGGAACAAACTGCCCGAGCCGGCACCTTGACCCCGGAGCTTAGCAAAAGTTCCAGACTCTAGGCCTGGATGGGAATATCATATCTCTGACGACATCTGGGTATGCCCGGAGCAGAATTTAAAGATGGTAAATTTCCTTGGAGATTCAGTTTAGGAACTTCCCCCCAAACATCTAGATGGACCTTTCTAACATGCTTGGTGATGTATATGGGAGGTTATTGATGACTGTAATGTTGCCTAAAGTAGTTAAGCTATGGTCGATTGTAGGTCTCTATGTGAAGACCGTTAGAAGTGAATTTCGGATTAGTGGGAAGCTTTACAAATAAAGATTAAGTGGAGAGAGATATCACCAAGAGTGGCAAAGAGACTTGCAGGAGTAATTCTTCTGTGATAGAATGAGTTTCTCTTGTAATTCAAGTTTTTGATTTATTAAAGTGAGTAATTAAGATTGCCCATGAAACATCATGTGTTTCTGTTCTTGTTTGTTGTTGTTTTGTTTGATTTTCACCTGCCAATTTCATAACAATTACCATAACAACAATTATTAGCACCTACCAAATGAGCTGTTTAAAAAACAAAGTATGAAATTCAATGCTATTTCCTAAGTGGTGGCCCTGGTGGGACTTGTGTGGCGGGACTTGTGTGGTGTAGATGATTCCTTATACTTGTGGTTGGTAAGTGCTTGGTATGATGAATTAAGGATGGCAGATTGTTTAAACCACATTATCCACCACATCGAAGTATTAATCTAGATCTTTTAGTGGCTTTTGGCTAGTCCTGGGGTCCTCCTGTAAAATTTGGCTCATGAAACTAGTTGCCCGTGTCGTAGAAATATCAGAGCAGCCTTAAAAAGGTAATGAGTAGATCAATTAGAATAAATCCCCTGCCTTAGCATTTTATTATGTAGTATGTAATTTCTAGTCTTTGGCCACATATAATTATGTCAAATTGGCCTATAATTACTGTCTTCTTATGCTCACTGAAACACTGTTGTTGGATGTTAGGTATCAAATGCCACTTGCTCTGGTCGGGTTAGTATCGTGTTTGGTAATATGGGAACTATTCAGGTTTTGTGATGATAGATGGGAGCTCAAAAGGTTATCTGTCATTCGGGAAGTTATAATTCGCATTGCTCAATGTGGTGAGTTTTGTATGATCAATCAGTTCATTTGTAAGATTGTTTACAAGACCCTTGCCAATTGTACATTTTGGTTAGACTTGAATATGGACTTAAGTCACGTAACTGGAATTCTTGTGGAGGTTTCTTCTTTTAGAACCCATTTACAAAGGCATAAGGTTGATATTCCATGATACTTACTTTTTGCTGTTGCTTTCCTTTAGTTTTCTGATTTTAAGCTGCCATAGAATATTGAAGTTATTTTTGGATTTTTATGAAATACATCTGCCATATTAGATGGATGATTTTTATTGCGATGGGTTTTTGAAGCTCACTTTCTGCTTGAAGGCACCACAAGAATCCAAATTATTACTCTGTAATCTGTGCAGGAAAATTGACACAATCAATTCTAAGTTTACTTTTACTCCTCTCCTTTAACAAATTTTGCATGGACCTTCTCCATATATTTTGAAATTTTACATGTCTTGTCCTTTGGGGTATGTTGTATGTAGGAAAAGAAAAATTACATTGTATAAATTGTATCAGGAAGGTACCTCTAAATCTTGGTATACTTTTAAAAATTTACTAACTCAACCGTGTGTTACTTTGAGAATTGCGTAAAACTTGAGATGATCCATGAAAAGTTTCCCCTTCTAAAGTATCATAATTTTTCTCTTCAACGGTCTCATTCCTATTCCCTTTGGTGAAAGGGTTATTATAACTTATAAGCCCGCTAGTTGAGACAGGGAGATTTATTCTAGGATGGAGCTAGTATATTAATTTCCTTTTTTGTGCTTTGATTTTGTTTGAACTTTTTTGTTTGTATCAGTTGTTTACCTCTATCTCACTTCATTAGTTCATTTAAATTGACATTGTCTTAATATCTCTCATCTAGTGATATACTCCTTTCGTTCATTCTCAATTTACACGCTTTGTACTTTGCAACTATTCATATGCTTCACTTTCAACATTTTTTTTTGTGATTTATACATAAGAAAAAACATAGTCAAATCGGATCTTATTAGATTCGTCTCAAATAATTTCCAAATATTAACTTTTAATAAATCTTAATTGATCGTAGTTGAAGATATTAATGGTCAAAGTTTTGCTTTGTCAAGTTTAAAGTTAAATTGTGTAGTTAGACAGAAACACGTGTTTGCTGAACTACTCTTCTAGATCACTATGATCTTTTTACAAAATTTAAGCTCCAATTATTTATCCAGCTCCTTTGCTTAAATTACCGGTTGTTCTAGAACCACCTATACTAGTACTGAGACGAGTTTGATGATGTCTTGATGCTTATCCAAGGGGATGGATTTGGTGTCTGTATGTAACAATTGAGTTGTAGGCTTTGTTACAAGCAGCTTTCAAATCGTATTAAATATGAGGCATATTACCAGCACTTTTCATATCACCTCAAGTACCCTTGTCGGATCCTCAACACTCCGACATGGGTATGGTTACATTGTCGCTTCATTTTGGGCCAAAAATTATGGAAAATTTTCATTAATAGAATAGTCAGAAACTTGGACAGGCACCCATGTTGGCATAATTACCAAGTGCAAAATATAGAGTAGGAGTATGAATCTCGGGGAAGGCTTCATGGCAGCTTGATCAATCACCACTTTGTTTGCCTTGTTTGTTGTTGTCCTATTAGCGCAATCTCTTTTAAGGATATTTTTTCTCTGCTGCAAATGCTGCTTATGGCAAGCCTTCCGTAAATTTTCAGTTGTATTTTTACTTCCTGCAGCGGTTGCAGTCATTCTGTTATGGTGCAATGTTCCGATGGCTGTCTTCTACACTCTTGGAGTTGGTTACGCAGGTTCTACTTAATCTCTGCTTCTGGTGATCCTTTTTTAGGAAATTTCCTTTTCAATTAAGCTGATTTTCTTATCTATTCTGTGCTCAGTCATGATCTTGCATGCTTCTTTTCGGAAGCTCACTCCTGCCAAGCAAATTTCAAAAGGAAGAGGGAGATGAGGATTTTATCAATGGACTCCACACAGTTGAAGAATTCCTTCGTCTCATTATTGTTGTATATAAATGCTTTGAAATTTGACTTCTATCTTTAAATATAGTCACTTAACTATAGAGCTCTGATCTTTGGTGGATTCAGTAAAAGTACAGGGGCTGGTAAATGTGGTAAATCTGGTAATATAGTGTGTTGAAATTGTGGTACGGTGGCTGGGTTTCTGAATATTGAAGACAGAGCAATTGAGCACCTCTTATCATGAGGTGTGGTGTTACTTATAAATTTATAGTGATATAGCAGCCAGTTGACCTGCCAAAGTGCAGCACAATCTGGAAACCGGCTGAAGAAAATTCAGTTTTGAACACGAAATTATGACCTCAAAATAATCGGAACCTTAAAAGTACGAAAATATGAACCAAACCGTAAAATTGTACTTGTGCACCTCAATGTATTGTATCAGTGAAATGGTGATTTTGAGTTCGGGTTCCGTTCGGATTCCAAGTCTTCGATCATTTTGAATTTTAATTTGATAATTCATATTGTATGCTATCTACTCTTATATTACATTTCTAGTATCACATTTTTTTTATAAAAAAAATCAATTAAAACCCTTTTTAAACCGTAAGTCAAATATAACAATCCAAAAAATGATTAATTAATTAACTTGATTGCACATGTTAAAAATGATAAACCACACACATATTCGAACCGGTTTAACTAAGTTCATAAAACGAGAATCCAAACTTGAACCCGAAAACGATAGAAATCAATTTATATCCAGTCTTCTATTTAGGGTACCATGTGAATTTGTCATTCTTCTAAAATTTTTCTATTGGTAGAGTGACGAATGAAACTTGATATATGGTTTTGTATGTTTACAAAGTCTTACGTAATAACTTTAGGTCGAGTTCATCTTTGTGATTATTTTTCTTTTTATCATATAGGGATGTACAAATATATATAAACTAGATTTCTATGAACACGATGCATGCGACAATAATTTTATTATGAAATTTTATAATCTACAGTAGATAATTTTATGGATAGTTGCATCTTACCACTTAAACTTTTCATGTTTTTAGAAACTCACATCTTAATGATATTTTTTTAGATTCCACCTACCATTTACAATGTTATTAAAAACTCCCACCACTTAACGGTTTTTGTCAAATTTCATTAACAAAAAACCGTTAAGTGGGTCCCACATATACATTTTGTTAACAAAATGGAACTTGAAATAGTTGCAATTCTTTCCAAATAGTTGTAATTCGTTCCAAATTTGCTCTAAATTTGTTGAGGATTTGCCCTTAAATTGATGAAATTGACTTCAATTTCAGCGTAAACTAATAATATAATGCATATATGGGCCCACTTCAAGGTTTTATTAACGGAATTTAACAAAGTGGTGGGAGTTTCTAATAAAATTGGGAATGATAGGTGGAAATTTAAAAGAAAAATTCATTAAGGTGGGAGTTTCTAAAAACATGAAAAATTTTAGGTGGTTTTGAACAAAAAGTCCTAGATGTGTGTTTTGACTACTGTAACATGATAAAATATGAAGGTACACAACATATTTTATTTTCAAGCTAAAGTCATTTTGGCTCATTTTTCTTTGAAAACACCCCTTACTCCCCACCATCAACTACAACTTTTGTTATATAGTACCCGGTAAGGTACTTTTTGCTCATTGTCCAAATGAGAAAAAATTCAAAAGTACTTGAAAATACTCTATCTTATTTCTCACTCATGCTAAAATACTTTATGAGGATCAATTTAATCAAATGTGCCTTAACTCATGAACAATAAATTATTCATGTATTTCAAAATAAAAAATTTCAAAAGTATATAAAAGTATAGCTAAGTGGGTGTCTATCTATAGATCTCAAGAAAATATAATCGTTGATGTTTTTTTTTTTGATTGTTTTTACTTTGTAAGTTTTTAGATATTTTAGTTAGAAGTTATGAACATCTTTTATTATAAATCTGATGGCTAAATTTGGAAATAAAACTTAATTACTTAATAAATTCATTGATTTATTTTAATTATTTTTCCTTTTTGGTGTCCACCCACACCTCTTCACTTATATATATATAAATACATGAAATTCGAGTTTGGTCACCTAGTTATAGACGGTCCTACCAGGCACCAATTGTACCACCTCGAAATTAGAACTGGTTTCGGTCAATTTAAAATTTGTGAACTCGATGAATACCAAATTCAGTAAAAATATCAAAGGGAATGTAAAGGATGATACTTTGAACCCGAGCCCGCTTATAAATATCATCCACTTCCACGCTCCATCACTCCATGCGCAAGGGGAAATCTCATTCATCCCATTGCAACTAGTCCATGAAAGAAACCCTGTGCTCTCCACCACCCGCATGGAGACTCACACATGCTAAACCCGCCCATCGTCTGCGATGCTTGCCCCATTTTCATTACCCAATTACAAATTCTTTTCTAAAAATTATTATTTAGTACATAAGACAAATGGGACAAGCGGAGATAGAAATACGTCCAATCTAATATCTACACCATTTTCTATTACAAGTGACAATTGATTTTTTTTTCAAAATGACATCGCATATATAATTTTTTCGTATCCCATTGAGCCATTAGGGCGGATGTAGGACGGGTCTCTTACATGAAACCATCCATAGTATAGATGTCGAGTTAGAAACCGGGTAATTTGTATTGTTCTCACTTCTTCTAAGTGACACAACCATGTTGAAAAAAAGCCTGGCAAATCAGAAGAGGAAAAAAACTAGAAACAAAAGAGAATGGATAAACAAAATTAACCCTTTTTGTCTCTAACTATCATTTACAATTTACAACTCTCTTCCTCAATTAGGAATTCCATCCATTTCAAGCTTTCCATCTATAGGGTTTGCGAATTCTCACACACATCAATTTCGTATTTTCCTTTGAATAGAGAGAGAAAACGATTGCGCGCACAAATTGATCCTTTTCGACGAGATCGCAAACTTGGATCTTCCCTAAAATCTTAAGGTTTGTTTACAACTATCAAGTTTTTATGATTCATAACTTGGATCTTACTCATATTTCAACCAACAATTCCGAATTTATGTTCTAATTGTCTCACATTGGTATAGCTCAACTTTAAATTATTCAGATTTTGGGGGTTCAGTTGAATCCACTGAACCCCCTCTTCGATAATGGCGGATGTCGCCGCGTTTACCGAAGCGGCTGGGTCAAGATTTAGCGATTTGGAGCTGATTGGAAGAGGTTCATTTGGTGATGTTTACAAAGGGTATGGAAATTAGCTGTTTTGCAACTTGTATTGCATCATTTTTATGCAACAAAGTCATTTGCTAGTTTGGTACTTGCAGCATTATGCTTTTGTATGCAATCGAACTGATAATGGGTTGATGCCACTTTGTTTGTAAGGTTGATTAGTATTTAATAATAAGCAATCTGGTGTTATAAGGTTAAGCTGTTTGGTTGAGTCTGTCAGCATGTGGTGTGCTATAAATTTCGATACCGATTAATAGTAAGCAAGAGCATGATTAGGGTTTGGTTGCGAGATTGGATGTTATGCTTCTATCTGTGTTGAAGTATTTGTTGTGTAGTAGAAATGGATGAAACTTTAGCCCTGCTAACTTTGAAAGGCAGGTTGTGACTTTTAGGATCGCCATTATTGGTGTTGGATGTGTGATAGTAAATTAAGTAGATGGAAATGATGCCTGTTATACTTATCTAAGGGTTTCTATGCCGCAACAAAGTTTAATATGCTTGGTTTTTCAAGCTGGTAACTTCTTCTGACAATTCGCGATTACGAATCCTCTATTTTGCAGCTTTGATAAGGAGCTGAACAAAGTAGTTGCTATTAAGGTTATTGACCTGGAGGAATCGTAAGTCTTCAATCACACTACTTCTTCTCTCGTGAAATGTGCTATGATCATTTCAGTTTTTGTTGTTCTGTTTCAATGTGGAGCTTGAGATAGTGTCATGCTATTTTGCAATGGCTGAATTGTAGATGGGACTGATAATTGAAGTGAAGACTGTGTCGCTTCGGTTTTGTTGTCAAGACATAATTTTTTTGACACCATTAGTAAGTGGATTGGATAATACTATCTTGCAAAGACATAGTATAGTGGAATAATGCACTTATCCATTAGATGTGAGTAACTCTAAAATTGTTATTAAATTAATCTATGTTTACTTTTAAATGTGGATCTCATGGGCAATACCGTGATAGTGAAAAGGAAGTCATTTGGAACCTGAAGATGTTTTATATAGTAGATGTTACTCTCTTGATCTCCTAAATTCTCAGAGATTAGAAGGAATTATCACGTTTAGGAATAGGGGAATTCGGCCATTTTATTTATCATCTAGCTCCATATTCTCTTTTTTTTGGTTTTCTTATGAATTACTCGGCGTTGGGAATGTGCGATGTAGATCATGATTGGGCTCATGATCATGTTCAGTCCTGCTCGTTGAATCGTTCTTTATTGTAGTGTGACATTGATTTATTATGAATTTATATTGGTATTATTAGCGTTTTATCTGCCGTATCAACCTTGTATTGACCAAATCAGCCATTTAGTGGCTGATGGTAACAGTCCTTTACAACTCTGTAAGTTGAGAAACAAACATATATTGGTCAATACATTGTGTATAATCTGAGTTTTAGAACCATCTCCGATGCTCTGTTTCAAAACACCTTTTTCATTTGGTTATAATTAATAGTCGCTTTTTGGTGCTCCCAGGAGCGCTCCGGGATGACGTAGCCATCTCCGGCGCTGACGTCATCCCTGGTACAGTCAAACCCTAACAGTACTACAAAGAGCATGTAGTAAACATTGAAAGAACAAAAAATGAAAAGAACATTTACTTAAAACGAAAAGAACATAAATCAAAAGAACAACAATACTTTTTTTAAAGAACAAAATACAAAACTTCAATAAAAAAATACTTTTATGTGAAAAACAAAATAGGAAATTTCAAATAACATACAAAAAAAATACATTATACAGTTTTAAAAGAACATTTATTTAAAACAAAAAGAACAAACTACGAAATTTCAAAAAACAAAATTACTTTTTTACAAAGAACAAAATACAAAATTTCAAAAAACATATATTTACTAAAATAAGTTTAAAACTATTAATTTTAAAAGAACATTTCCTTGAAACATAAAGAATAAATACGAAAATTCAAAGAACAAAATGATTTTTTACATAGAAAATAACCAAAAGAACATAGAAGAATAACCAAAAGAGCATAACAAGTATTTTAAAAGAACAAAACGAATGACCTGCAAGAGCAATAAAAACAGATTGACAGAACATCATTCAAAAATTCGAAGAGCATGTGGTTCAAGTTGTTCATCGACGTTGCCGGCGTTAATGGAGATCGCCTGAAGTTTTAGGGAAGGAGGAGAAGGTGGAGAGAGTGATGGAGCGCCGGAGCTTTCGTCGATTGGATGTTGTTGCCGGAAGTTTTGTTGAAGGCGAAAAGGAGAGAGAGAGAGGGGTTGACGGCCGGCGGGAGGCTTGGTGTGGCCGGCAACCGTCGATTTGCCCTAGCCACGTCACCCCCGGTGCTCGTGCACCGTGCTCCGGGGAGTACAAAATTTTAATTGTATAATTAAGCCACCTAAAGTTTTTGACAAGGTAGTTCTATGGACGCTTTGAATTATGTTTACAGTGGTGGCTGCTTGCTAATCAAGCCCTCTTTCTTTCTGTCCTGATGAGATAGTTTTGGCATGTGACACATTAATCTTTTTTGTACTGATAGAGGGTAGAATTAGGTTTGGACTTCTTATAGTTTGCTCGATAGACTATGTCTGCGCATGCTAAGCTTAAATTCTGGAAGGCTATGAAGAAGGTATTACTCTATAAATAAATGTTTACTTAAAAGGAAGCAAGGTAAGGAAAGAAAGTTGGCGTCTGATCTTGAATGACTCCCAGGATTTTGTATACATATCAGTAAAAATCCTGGAGGCTGAAATAATCCGTGTAATCCTTATGGGTGATTCACTGATTATTGATATGTCTGTATATCTTGTGAAAAGTGGTTACTAGACTAGAAATTGTGAGGAAGTAACTTTGGTGTAGTCGGGGCAAATATCGAGTGACTTGAGCTTGAAATTTTTTTGGTTTATTTTGATCCATCATCGAGAATTTCGTTAGTCAATTGGATTCGTTATAACCCACAGTTGGTCATGTATGCTGTAATGAATTGAATGGTTTATGGTCTTTGTGAGCTGTACCAAAATATTAATTGTTATTATCTAAACAGATAATAAAGAACCATTAGACATTATTTTAAGTGCTCTCTTGAAGGGTTTGTTAATTATATGCATTAGGAATGTGGATAAATGATACCTACAACTTCGAAAATTGTATAAAGCTGGAATCTATGATAATATCAAGCGTTGTTTGGTTTCATTACAGTTTTGATTTTCCAATATTTATGTGCTGATCCATAGCAGAAGGGCTATTTTACAAGTGCATTTCAAAATCAAAAAAGAGGTTAGGGGTATCTAATGCTTGCACATTTTTTTTTTAAACTTTTGGTTGAATATATGCACCTAGAGCCTTTTCAAGTTGTGTATGTGTTAGTTTAACTCAGCTCTTGAAGATTCCGGATACAGGGAATTGATAGAGTTTTCGAAATGTGCCTTAGAGAACAATATGGAATTGAGATGTCAAGTTTCAGCCATGTCAAATATGATGCAAATTGAGTTTTGAAATTTGAGCTAGGTTATGTTGCATGGTTTGAGACTTTTAGTTGTGTTGTCTTATTATTTTGCTACTTGTAGTTTTGGGCCATGACTGAAGAGGGTGTAGTTGATATCTTTTCTTCTATTCATTAAATCCCCCGAGTCATAATTGTATACCATGTGCGCTGAAATTCCAAAAACTTTATCCACTAAGGTATAAGCCATGAGGTGAATTTCCCAATTTGCGTCCAACTTTATGGAATGGAAAAAGTTGCGCCATTAAGGAATGAGGACAATATTATCTCTTTCTAAGGCAAAGCCATCAAGGTAAAGCCATATTTCAATGTAAATACCTGTCTCGGTCTTCTTTGAGTTAGTTATTTGCTCCATTGGCCTAATCATCTAAGATTAATTTGTCATTATAGTACAATACATGTGAAGAAAGTTTTGAGTGTCATATACACTTAGAGGTGTGCCTATATAAGTTGAAATAATCATGATATACGTAAGATCCCCCCTCCCTTCCCATTGTGATCTGAAAAGTAGTAAAACAAATCATGAAGAATTTAGAATTACATAGCTGAGCCGTTAGATTTTATTGTGTTTTTGATGATATACAGAAATTCGATGAGTTCTCTAAGTTTTTTATGGCTGAGTTGGAAGAGTTAAAAGCTTCTGATATGGCAAGTATTATGGATGTGGACTATAACTCCATCCTACTGTAATTAGAGTACGTATTAAAGGATTTCAAACACTCTAATGGACTATAACGAGCTGCATAAAGCTTTGAGTGACTCTTGGCTGCCTTCAATGCTGGACGAAATTACTTTTAATACTCTAGTCTTACAAAACAAGCCAATAAAGAGTGGAAATAGAACTGCTTTTGCCACATGCTAAAGAAAGACTAAGTAGACCTTTTGGTTCAAGCGATGGAATGGAAACAAAAATAAGAATGGAATGGAAATAAGAAACATTAAGTTTTGTTTGGTTCAACAATCAATGAATGAAATTAAAAAATAAAAAAGAATTGAAAAATAAACCCCCTAACCGGTGGTGTGCTGGTGATATGTGGTCTGGTGGTGCTATGCTGGGCAAGGCTGTGTGCTGGTACTAGGAGGAAGAGAGAGAAGTGAGCTGCCAGCGGCTGTGGTGGAGTGACAGTGTGTCTGGTAAGTGTGGTCTGGTGGTGCATTGTTGGGCAGCAAGCCAAAGAGAGTGCGAAAAGGGGTATAGGTTGAGGAGAGAACATTGTCAGAGGAGGGAATCAAATGTGTTACCACAGGTTAGTGGAAAGTTTCAAATGGGGGATTGAGTTTACCTAAAGTAAGGGAGTGATTTTTTTTTATCTAACCCGACATATGAAAAGGAATTAATCAATTCCATTCTATTTCCAAACACTACAAAGCCTTCAACCAAACATGCTCCGAATAAGAATGGCTATCCTAAAATTTATGGGCTCTCGACCTGAAACTTATTTCTGGGCAATGTATGGAGCTAGATACTTATTTGATTTGAATCTAGTGGTCACAGGATGGAGTTTCCATAAAGTTAGTTTGATATCTAGGATGCAAGCTACTTTTAAGGAGTCTCACTTTGAACGGAGCCTACTCTATGATTCGGCTCTTCTTAGATTACTGAGTGATCAGAAATAAAATTTTCTTGTAAGGTATGTGCATTTGCGTTGCATCAAGAGGTAGATCTTGTTCTGTGCCCTGGTGTCCTATGCTGAAGGTGTCTTACCCAAGGTTTGGCCCCCCCAAGTGCCACTATTGGGTTCCGTATGATGATGTGTGGTTTTCTTTCCTCAAGGTGTTTTAGGAAATGACTCGGTAGTCATTACTCTTAAGGTGTTTAACTAATCAACCATAGCCTTGGGCGAGGTGTTGGACAAAAGGGAAATTCACGCCTCAGAGATGTTCCTTTTCCCTAAACCTCTTTGTAACGATATTTTTACTTATTCCTGCTTTAGAGTTTAGATTGCCAAACATTACTTTTTGTGTTAAAACATTATATGCTTTGAACTTTGAACCAGAACCACTAATCTTATTAAAAGTGTAGACCTACAATGCAAAACTAATATCATTAGCGTCATTTAAAAAATTTGTACTGGTATTGTGTTATTTTTTTGGCTGATTAAAACCAATGGTCGAAATTAACTTTAAATGCTGTGGAAAGTCTAAACTTGTACAAATAAGTGGGATACAGGGAGTAAATTCTTGCGGTCCAGTGTAATATGTTATTGCAAACCAAGAAAGCCAGTTATGGTACACATTCAGGGGTCGTTTGGTATAGTTAGTGGAATGGAAAGGGAATGGAAAGGGATAAGAGAGTGGAATGGAAACCATAAGTATTACTTTTATAATTTGTTTGGTTTAGACATGTAAGGGAAATAGTTAACCATTTTCTCTCTTTCTTAATCCTCTACCCACCTTCTTTTTCTCTCGCCTGTCAGTTAACCCTTTTCTTCTACAACACTTCACCTGAGCATTCTCCCGTTTTTTCTCAATCACCACCGCCGCCACCACCATCCACCCCCATCGCCACCTCTTATCTCAAGAAAACCGTTTTGAATCAATTATTCAGCTCAATAAACCGAAAAATTCATGAAATTAGAATAAAGATGTAAGAAAATTGATAATAAAAAAGAATCAATTAGTACCCAAAAGCATGTTTCAAGAAATATTTTTTCAAGTTAGTTGGAAAGAGTGGAAGTTGGTTGCTGGAATTTGTTGACAATAAGATTATTAGATTTTCTTTATTTTCTTCCGAAGATGCAGTGATGGTGATTGTCAGCAAATTAGAGCAGTGGTGCTCTCGGAAGATGCGGGAGATGGCGACGGTGAAGGTCAAGAAGGAAGGTGAAACAGAGTGTGCATCAGTGAGAGTGGAAAGGGGATCTGTTTCCAGTGAGATATGAGCGGTAACAAATGAGGGGTAATGGTTACCATTTGGAAACGGATTCAATTACTCTAGCTCTTCTCCAAACAACTTCAAATGGATTCACTTAAGTGAATCCCTTTCCAAGTTCAAAAAATCACATACCAAACAAGGGCTCAGCATTAAACTTGAGCTGCATGAGGTATGTAATGGATTGCCTCTCTATATGGCAAGATATATTGTGTCTTAGTTACTGGCGTTCTTGCACTTCCCAGCAAATAAAATTTGAAGATGATGTAGGTGTTTATCTTAAAAAAGAAGACGATGTTACTTGTGTGGCATTGTACTTTGCCATGCTGCAGAAGACACATGTGACACATGTATTCCGTAATAAGAGAAGTTGGAAAATAGATCTTCGGGATTAGATATATAGTTTGTAAGGGGCTGTTGAAGTATCATTCATCAATGTTTTTGTCTCTCTAGCCTTCTACCGGCTTGCTGTGGTGCTGATTTAGGTCTTTGTTTAGCATTTTTCTGGGTATTATTTAATGGCGTGTCATGGTTAGTGCATGAGAATAAGGCTGAATATTGTCACTCTTATTTGACAACAGTATGTGTATTGACACAGTAACGAGAAATTGGGGACATAGAGGTCACTTTCTTTTCGTCAACATAAAGAATGTTGTTTTCTATTCAGTTTAAGATAAAGTGTAGTTCAGGCTTCTCTTGTGAAAATAACCTAGTTGTTCAGTTTAAAGAAGTCGTTTGTTTGGCCAGTGAGCCATGCTTCTTAAAGGAAAGAAACTCTCGCATTTTAGAAGGAGAAATTATTGCCTCAAGAGTGTAGCGCTGAGTTGTCTGATTGCTTTTAATTGTATTGGACAGATAAGGTAGTTGGCTTACATAGTCTTTTTCTTTTGTAATGTGCATTGAACCTTTGTGGTATCCTGTTTTCTTCATGAATTATTGCTTTGTTGCTGCATGCTTGTTATTCTATGTTGTTGATTGATTCTATGTCTACTCCCTTATTACTGTTTACATATATCATGGGATAGAGGTTAGGAGAAAAGTTCTTGTTTGGTTATCAATGGTTATTTTATTGAAAAGGTAGATGTTATAGGAGTTAATGGGGGTACTTTTTGTTGAAAAAGTTGATTTGATTGGACACAGTGGGGCAATTTTACTACCTAAACGAGAGATTGAGTCATTGATAGGGATTCTAATAATTTTAGTAATGGGGAAGATATGTATTCAAGTATTAGTGTGTCATTATAAAAATTGGAAGTGTAAAAATAATGTAGGAGGGATGAAAAAGGATAGTAAAAAAGGTAAAGTGGATTAAGTGATCCATTTCCAAGCCCATTTTGGTTGTGATCCAAACTTTTGTTTATGCTCGTTAGATTGATCTATTTTTTTTCCTTTTTTTTGTGTGGTTTCAGTGAGGATGATATTGAGGACATTCAGAAGGTATGTCTTGCCAGATGCTTAAACTGTGGCAACTACATTGTATTTGCAATTTTTTACTTATCGTTATCTTATCATAATGTTCTACTAAGCAGGAAATCTCGGTTCTATCACAATGTCGGTCGCAGTATATCACTGAGTACTATGGCTCTTATCTCCACCAAACAAAGTTGTGGATAATAATGGAATATATGGCTGGTGGCTCCGTCGCTGACCTAGTAGGTTTCTAATATCTTTTTCTTGCTTCATTGTCGCTTCCTCTCTTTCCTGTTTCAATTTTATTTTCTTCTCGGACCATGCATATGGTGAGCATTCAATAGGCGGGTTGAACTATGTAGAAGTTGTTTTAGATCCTGCACATGAAACTTTGGAAGTATGATGGGCAATGTGCTTATGGTTAATTTTTTTAATTATACAGCCCACAATATTTTCCATGCTATAGTGTTCTTCTACAGAATGATAAGTTATTATAAATTGTCTGTTGTTTTTGAATGAAGATGAGATATGTTCTTTTATTCTAAGCTACATATTCTTTTACTCTTTGAACTGTTTGTGCTTTTGAATGCATGATGCACCTAATGCTCCTGGGTGTAGACTATAATTTTCAATTCTATACAGAGTTGGAAGGTCATTAGTCGAGTGTTATTGAATTTTCTGTTGTGTTTTTATTGTTTTGCTTGGTCTATGGGCATGTGCAACGAATGGATGCAAAGGGTATTATAGCTAGTGACTGTATAGTGCTGTTATGGGCAGGGGCAAAGCCAGGAATTTTGGAAAGAGGGGGCCGGAGTTGATGAAGTATATTCTCCGTCCCCTTGGTTTTGTCTCTCTTTCCGATTTTTTCCGTCCCAATTCTTGTATAATAAAAATAACTCGATTTTTTTTATTTCATGTGTTTTAAAGTGTATCAGTTTCAAATGCCTATATTTTTTTAATTAAAAAATATATTACTGATTTTAAATAAAAGCACTCAAAGAAAAACTAAATTACACATCCTTTAATTATTACGAACACTAAACCATATAATGCTTGGATAAGGAAACAAATGCAAAACAAAAATGAAACTTAATAAAGGAAAAGAAAAAAATACTACTTATGTAACATAAACAATGCAACGATTTGACATAAAGTGTGAGTAGAAAATGTCTAATCGTTGCATTTTTTTATGTTACGGAGGTAATAGAAGAAACTGCCAAATTTAAAAAAGCTTTTGCCTTGGGGAAAAATCAAAAAATTGCAATGTGATAATTGTTGTAGACAATGGCAATCGATCCAGGGACACGGGATATCACTATATCAGACTATCGTCAATACAGAAACTACCACTGTAGCACTCAACATTATGAGAGTTCGCTGATACTTTTTAACCAAATATGCAGGGGCCCAGCTTTAAACTGATTGTGCCGGGGAGGGGGCCCTGGTCATGGGTAGCTTAAGGAATAAGTGAGGGAGAAAATCTGTTAATGGAAAAGATGATGGACAGGGAAGGGAGGCGGAAGATTATTTGAATTTCATTTTGGGTTTTGGGAGAGAACAAGCCTGTCGAAAGCTTGTAACTATCAATCTGTTTTTCTATTTTCCAGAAAGTATCCATCAAAGTTCATCTCAGTTTTATTACCAGTTTCATAAATTTAGTCCAAGGTATGTCAATTGTCAACTCATATCAGATGTTATAGAGGTACTACCGAAAGCCACGCAGCGGTAAGCTATGAGTTAGCTGCTACGTTTTCACAGCCGGCACTCAGAAGAAATATAAAACGAGAAGGCCGGAGAGGATAGAACATGTGACGGAGGAAGTGATCTGCAAGTTTGTGTATAGGATGGATAGGATCGATCAAGGCTTTGATCTGTAACAAGCACAGCTGGAATATGTTGAGGACTGCGTTGGAGTTACCGGAATAACGAACGGCTTCTTTGCTGGTGAATTAAAGGGAGTACACCACCGGAGGTTGTAGAGCTGGAGACAAGTATAAAGGAGGTTTAGTCAAACGAGAAATTTTTGAACGCATTTGGTCCAGGGCTCGACCAGGCAGCTCATAGAGGTGTTCATCATGGTGTAGCAAGGGTGAAACTCCAAGAAGTGTACCAGAATTTTCGAGTAAAATCTGGGAGAAGCTTCACTGTCTTGGAGAAAAAGATGGAGATAAAATCGACAGATCTGGAGAAAGGTGGATCGGACGGCTATCTTAGAATGGTTGTTGGTGTCAGATCATTTAGTGGAGCCAAATGAGGTGTAAATGATCCACTCTCTCCGTCTTGAGTCTTTTCACGCCGTAGTATAAAAACCCGAAATACAGGTAGGTCTCATCACAAGCCTACCCCGAGCTCGTAAGCTCTCATGAGTTCCGGGTGGTCTTAGTTTAGTAATTTTATACCGCGACAACCATTGCCGTAAGTTGTTTTAGAGGTATAGCAGATTGTTTCTTCGAGTAGATCGAAGGTAGAAAGTGGAGCAAGTGGCACTTCTAGAAGGCAAAAAGAAGGAAGAGACGACCAAGGGAGACAATGAGACATGTTGGATGCAGATCTCGTGGTGTTCGTTGTGCGGGCAAGGCATGGAGAATCTGAGTGGTAGCCCACTTGTAAATGTAGGGTGGTGATTCAGGAAAAGCTCCATGATGCTTCCAGAGACGAGGATGGGGGGTGGGGGCGGATCAACTATTGCCTTAGAGATTTTATATGAAAAAGAAGGTACTAAGGGAAATTCTGTAAATGGAGAAAGGGTCGGTGCTCTTCAACGTAATTTAGCTTATGTGGGCTGGTCTTAACTTATCTAAACTTATTTTAACGTATCTTATTGGAATTTATTTAAACTTATTTTAAAGTCTGAAATAAGTTAAGATTAGTTGAAAAGAGCAAAGCCTAAATGTGGAAACGTGAAGGGAGGTAAGGCAGTTTTTCACCACCTCTAAACTTATGTTTGACTCCATTAAATGTGACAAGGCAAGTGACAAGGCTTACCTATTTAAATCCTACTCCTTTGAATATATCATGGGACCCGTCCATCGTGCCAAAGGAAAGCTTACAATGTGCTGAGTTGGAACTTGCAAGGGGTGAGATCAGTCCCACCACATGTTTCCTAAAAGAACCACTACACTAGAATCTATCACCCCATATTTTGATGAGACAAAGCTGAAGAATAAGCTTACCTCTAGGCTTAAATTTTCTTCCCCAATATTAAAACCCACTCTTTTCTCCTTTAAAATCTTATCTCAAACCCACCGTTTGAGCCAACAAAATCTGTGTAGGAACCAAAAATTCGAATCTAATCACAACTACAAGGGCCTTTTACCCGACCTGTCCTTTAAACCAAATATTTATACTTTCCAGTCCTTGGATCCCTCCATTTATCATTCATTAAACACACTCAACTTTTACAACACTAACTCTCTGATAACCCCAACCCACAAGCCTACTACTTTAATCATTACACCCAATAATAGTTTTTCTAAGAAAATCCTCCATAACTTTTCCCATCAGCAAGCCATTGGTGCAAATTCAGAACTTCATCAACGAGCATTATCATGTGTAATGTGCAGTGGGATGTCGACCATTGTTACTGGCAAAATACAGCCGATTATTACTCACCTTGTGGACGAGGTGGAAGTTTTGGTGTCCAGCAATGCAATGAACTGGCTAAATGAAAAGGGTATTATGGGTATTGACTTTGTAATGCTTTTTATGCTAGCTTAAGGAATAAGTGTGGGAGTTAGTTGGGGAAAAATTATATAACTAAAGCAGATTAGTAAGAGAGATTAGAGAAGGGAGGCAAAAATTATTGGAGTTTATTTTGGCATTTGGGAGAGAGCAAGCCTCTGGAAAGCTTGTAACTACCAATTTACTTTATTGCTTACCAGAAATTATCCATCAAAGTCTATCTTACTTTTCTTATGCGTTTCATAAATTCAGTCCAAGCTATGTTAACTAATAGCAGCATGCAATACATGCCTCTATATGAACAAGCTAATGCAAAAGCCTCAAATTGCAACATATGTCGCTTGAGTTCAGTTGTTTCTATAATGTATGTCTTACTTTCCCTATTTTTTTGGAATCTTTTGTTGTGTCCGCTATTCAGCTTTCAAATTCATTGTTGATTATATATTTACAAGGCTACATGAGTGGAACTCCGCAAAATATCACTTACACAAAAAGTGTAACTCCGCAAAATATCACTTACACAAAAAGTGTAACTCCCTGGGTATGAAAAACTGCACGAGAGGCTGCCCACCAGCTAAAGGCTACATATGAGTGTTACTCCTGAAGATATCACTTACAAAGTTACTTAAAAGTGCAACTCCTTGGGTATGAAAAATTGCACATGAGAGGCTGCCTACCAGCTAAAGCTCCTCATGTTTCTCCTTTTTAGTCATTGCTAATAGTTGAACTCATTCTTTTAGAGCCTCATTTCTGGATTTTGGTAAGCAAAATGTCTGGGCATACTTCTTTTGTTTTCGTGTGGGGACCAACTACTTGGAAGTAAGTCCATTATTGATTGTCCATGAAGAAAAATATACTCCCTGTATTTCACTAAAATAGTTGCACTTTGACTTTTTACACTTGCCGATGAAACCTTTGAGCTTTAACATTTTTGTGATATGACTTATAAGAAGATAATATTTTGAGACGAATCTAACAAGATCTCATGTGTCTAATTTTCTGTATGTTGTAATAGACTGATAATATGATGAAGGTGATTAAAAGACGATAATGGTGTTTTCGATTGAATAAACTGAAATACAGAAATTAAAGGATAACTACCAGCTTTCGAGAGGCTTGTTCTCTCTCAACTAAGCTAAGCTAAACCAACTAAATGACAACTTCATAATTTTCATGATGCTTTACTCTCTTTACTTAGCTCTATTTATAGATAAGATAACCCTAAAACTTCTAAACCCTAAATTATTATAAACTACCTAAAATACCCTTAGCCTAGTAATATCGATTCATTACATATGTATATATGACAAATGACGAGCTAAGTGGAATATGTGATCAGTGCTAAAAACCGAGGGAGTAATACTGTAGAGGAAATTGAACTCTCTTTGCACTTGAATGTCCTTGCTGTTTGTAATGCAGGTAATTTTTTGGGGATTTAGATGGTAAAGGTTTCTGACTCTTCTCTGTTGGAGAAAAGTTCATTGATCAGATTATGGTTTAGACACGATTCATTCCACTCTCAGTTCTACGGTTTAAGATAAACTTTATTTATGTATTCTGTTGTTGGACCCAGAGACCAACCGACCGACAATCAACTTCCCTTTGCCTTTCTAGAAATAGACAGCATACAGTAGATGTGTGCTAGGAATCAACCCCTTCCTTCCCTCCTCTACACTTCCGCAAGGAGAAATAGGCCAAAAGATGCTAAGGTAGTGAAGAAATCATTACAGCAGAGAATTAGTTATGTGTCAGCTAATTGGAAGGGCAATTATGTAATAGCTAAGTAAGTTAGTAACAGGAAGGTGAGAAGGAATCTTTTGTAATAAATAGGAAAAGGATAGTGAGAGAAGGCATTGAGAAATATAGAGTTCACTCTTGAGTGGAGAGTCCTAATTGCTGGGAAGTTAGGATTGTATTTGATCGATTTAGCTGATCTTTCAATACAATACTTACTATTTTAAGTTCATTTTCTAGGAATGTGCCTACGCTACCCAACTTGTGAATGCATGTGCCCACCTTTGTCTCTTGTTTTTGGTCACACTGACGCAATTCTGAAGGACAGTTCTGAGTGAATGCTGAAATATTTTGGAGTTGAAGGTCTTTATTACTTGGTATACTGGCTGAAATCTTAGGGAGTTGAAGGTCTTTTTTTTACTTGGTATTCTGGTCAGGTCAATAGAATTATGTGGTGTTTCACGTTTAAGTAAAATGTACTTTTTGATATCCTTACCTGTATATTGGCTTAAGCAAAAAATGCTAGTAGTGGATACCTCTCACCGGTATACAGCAGGAAGTCATTAGGCTTTATATTGACTTTGATTTTTGTTTATTGTTTTCTGGTTTAAGAAGTAATATTCTTACTGGAAACATCTTGTTTTTGTCTGCTAATTTAATCATTCCTCTACAGCTGCAGTCAGGCCCCCCTCTTGATGAAATATCGATAGCCTGCATCTTACGTGACTTACTGCATGCTATTGATTATCTGCATGCTGAAGGGAAAATCCATAGAGATATAAAAGGTCGGCGCACTATTTAAGTGGCTTTTGAGTGTTTTTATTTTATTTGATTTATTTTTATATCAATTTCAATTTAATGAATTATCAGCTTATCATTTTCCAAGCTTTATCATCATATATTATTCATATACTTCCCCCATCCTTTTAAGTTCTTGGTTAGTGAATCTCCAGTCTCCGGTACAGAAGGAGAGAGAGCGAGTATGGGTCTTTTTTGTTTTTTTGTAAGTCGACATATAATGGAGTTTTGAGAGAGTGTGGAATTAACTGCCCAAATTTGTGGGGGCAAGGTATGGTAAGACTAAAACCTTTGTACCAAATTACTGGTAAAACAAAAGTTGGAATAAGTTCATGGAAGGATGAATTCGGAAAGCAGGGAAAGGCGGTCGTCTGTATTTTGTACTTTCTCTGTTTCTTTTTAGTTGACTCGTCTTTGGAACGCATAAGGAAGAAATTATGTGTGAGAAAAGCTGATTAAATTAGTATAAAAAGTTACTTGAGTGAGAACTGTTATCAAATATGAAAATGAGTCAACTAAAAATGCAACATTCCAAAAAGGAATGCTGGTTAACTAAAAAGAAGCCGAGGAAGTAGGATTTGTTATTACTAGTTACGGGGCCAGTACTATGTGTATCTTCCCTGCATATTTTCTGATGAAGTCAGGTTTTTGATTCTGGCAGCGGCAAATATTTTGTTGTCTGAGAATGGTGATGTTAAGGTACAGTTCTCGCAGATAAGCTTTGTTTTGATAATTAAGAGCATATGATGTATATGTTTGTTATTTTCTTATGCTTTTCTCTTTCATTAGGTTGCAGATTTCGGAGTTTCTGCGCAATTGACAAAGACAATATCACGAAGAAAGGTAATATGCACTGTGGAGTCTGGAGCCTGGAGCCTGGCTCACTAACCACTTACCCCTGCATAGTCATTCACTAGGCTTCTTGCTACCTGCTGTAAAACAGGGTTTTACACTGTAGCTGAAAAGGATAGAACTTCGAACAATTTTCTCATGATTGCTTGAACACTTGAATTAAACTTAAACCATAAGGCTGTCAGGTTATTCTTATTGGTACTCTTAACCAAGGGGGTGTTTGGATAGGGGGTTTCAAGAAAGGGAAAGGCAATCAAAACCCTAGCTTACATTTACATGGTGTTTGGTTGGTGTTTTTTTCTACTCCCTTTACCAACTTTTCAGTTTCACTCACCCTTTCTTGATTCCCCAATCCCCACCCGCACGAGGGTTTTGAATTCACCAATTTCCCTCTACTCCATAACCATCATTGACCAACCTTGACCACTATACTCCATAACCACCAAGTCCACCATTTTTCCAAAACCACCACTACTGTCCTCAGCCACCACCACCGTCCTACTACTACAGCCTATCAGTCCCGCCACGGGCCACCACCGGAGATCCCCAAACACCAATGTCACTCAACCATCACCGCGGAGGCAGAGACTCCCAAACACCATTGTCAACCAACCACCCCAGCAGACCCCAAAACATCAATGTCATACAACCACCACCGATCCCATCGTGAAACCCAACCCAGCCAGACACTCAATGACAACCCCAGCAACCGAAAATCCACCATAGCCCCTGAAAACACCATCCCCACTCCAAGAACGACCCTCGTCTAACCAGAAACGCACCCCCTCCAACCACCAAATGCATCCCACACTCCTGACCCATCCCACGCAATTCTGAGCACCAAATTTGTAAGAGAGAGAAAATCTGTAGCGGATAACGGACATTTATTATAGCCACCGACGACAGCGTCGACGCTGGTCAGATAGAGAGGGTAGGAGCGGCGGCGGTTTGGGAGGGAGAAGGGAAGGAGAAAAGACAGTGGGAGGGAGCCGGGAGATGCACTTGTGGTTTGGAAGGTGGTGGTGGGAGCTGGTGGTTTGGAAGGTGGAAATATGTTTTGATTCATTTGTTGAGTAACCTTAAAAAATGTATAATAATTTACCACGTTGGATACAACTTTTACAAACAAACATACATATCGATATCTATATCTGTATATATATAATCACAAGACCCACCCGTGTTTTAAGTGACAATCCCAGTAATGGTTGTTGTATTTTATAGGAATTTTGATGAAATCATGATGATTCCTAGCTCCTTTTGATTTTGACGACTGTCTTTTGTTTGTGTTTATTATTCTGAACCGTAAACTGTATCCGGTGTAGGCCTTATAACCATCAAACTTTAAAGTTCAAAGAACTGAATAGGATTTTGAACTTATCTTGAATTGACTTGAAGAATGATACCTTGTTAATATCGACTGTATGAGTGATCTTTTAAGAATTTAAAGGAAAGTTAGATGCTTTAGAGTACACAAGTCATCATTCTTGAAGTCATTTTTCAGTTTTCTTATGGTTGCTATTTGAACCAGCATTTTGATTTTCATTTTGATAGACTTGTGTACATTAGTTGTATGTTTCTTTGGAGAGTGTATATATGAATCACTAATCTTTTTCAAATGTCTTTGTTAATGGTAGACTTTTGTTGGAACGCCATTTTGGATGGCCCCAGAAGTAATTCAAAATTCAGAAGGCTACAATGAGAAGGTAATCTCAAGAATTGTTGCGTAGCCTTATGTTATTCCTCTATTTATCTAATGCTTGAATATCCTACACAATAGCTTTTTTGTTCAATTTTTTCCTTTTCGATATGCATCTCTTTTTAAGTAACCTATCCATCTCCGTTCCTCTAAGTTTAACAATTGTGGAAACTATTTATGCAGGCTGATATATGGTCCCTGGGCATAACTGCGATTGAAATGGCAAAAGGGGAGCCTCCCCTTGCTGATCTCCACCCCATGAGAGTTCTTTTTATAATACCTCGGGAAAATCCACCTCAGGTTGCTAAGTGCTTGCTCACTTTATGAATATATTAGATAAATAGAATAGGATAATCTTTTCTTTTCAATATTTTAGTCCTTCCATATCAAGTTACCTCGAATATAGTGCATTATAAACACATCTTCAACTTTTTATGACCATTCCAACGATGCCTGTATGATCATACTTAGACGTGTCAAAACAGGTTGTGTCGTGTTGATTTCATGTTTGTTTTAAAAGTAAACGGGTTGAAAACCCTTGACACTTATGTTGCATTTAACAATGATAGTTAAGTGGTTAGCCGCATCAACCCATTTAATCCGTTTGAGACCTACGATTTAGAAACTTACAATAATAAATCAATTTTGCGTGTCTATTTTTTTTTTTATCATTGTATGAATACATTTTTTGGCTAATCACTAAGCTCTCATCGTATTGGAAATTGAAGAATGAAGTAAAAATTAAATTTCTATTTACCTTCATATTATACTATAATTTTATAAATGTCTATATATTTAAATTCAACATCTGACCAGACCCATTTATTAGACGTCAACATACCAAGTAAACGTGTCAAAATACTCAACACTAATCCGCGTATTTTGTATATGGTTCGTGTCGTGTTGCCGTCTGTAGACTCTAGTCATCCTTATATGCACTCGGCCATTAATCTTATGAACCCACTACATTTAGTTAGGGTTAGATTTCGAATGATATTGATTATTGCAATTTTTTCTTTCCTCCGAAAGTTGTCTTTGTCACAAGGGGCTAAAAATTTTGGGATAAAAAAAGTAATGGTCTTTTGTAGTTTATTTTTTCCGTTTTATGCCAATAAAATGTTTAAAATGTTTACAAGTTTAATATGATTTTTTCTATATGCAGCTGGATGAGCATTTTTCTCGTCCCATGAAAGAATTTGTTTCTTTGTGTTTGCGAAAAGCTCCAGCCGAGGCAAGTTCCCTTAAGATGTGGATAATATTAGGTTTCCGTTGATAGTTTATGATACATGATATATTTGGAAAGTGTTTATTGCTTGGTCAGGTATTAATGCTTAATGTTTTTCCCCTTCTGATTTCAGAGACCTAGTGCCAAGGAACTGTTAAAGTATAGGTTTATTAGAAATGCCAGAAGAAGTCCCAGGCTTCTTGAAAGAATAAGGTGTGTTCTATTATCTATGTTGTAATGAGTTGTGTAGATTTCGTCCCACGGTTCTTATATACCAGTATCGTACATCATTCCCGTGAAACTTAGGTATAAAATCGAAGTGACTGAATATATGAACTGGTACAATGTGTACTTGGCTTAGGCAGTGCATTAATTTCCCCCCTTTTTCTTTTTCGGGTGTAGAGAACGTCCCAAGTATCAAGTAAAGGAAGATGTTGACAACGTCAGAAATGGTCTCACAGCTTTTGCTGAAGGATCTGACACTGTTAAGGTGACAAGAGAGCCAAGAAAAGAGGAAACTGTTCGAGCCAGGTGGGCTGAAAGTTTAAGTCACGTACTTTAGCTTTTTCCAGTGTGCCAGTTGACTGACATTGATTACCTCAGTAATCAGGGAAAAACGTTCAGGAATTCCGGATGGGACTTCAGTATTGGAGGGTCACAGAGTACTGGAACAGTTCGAAGTGTGGTGAGACCTCCTCCAGTGAGGGCAAGGCGTGAAGAAGCTTCAAATAATGAACCTAGTCCAAGAAAAACTTCTGATGGTGACAATCAATGGCTCTCTGGATCAGGGAATGGGCTGTATGAATCATCAGAGGTTTCCCTTGGGAGATATTCCGGAGATGAGGAAAAGCAGAATAATTTTCATGAATACGTATGATTTTCACTCTATTTCACCACCCTCTTTTTTGGAATTCTGCATTTTGTTTTGTGTTGTTGATTTGCTTGCACTCTGTTCTTTTTTGAAAATGTTTTTATAATTTGAAGGTACAATTAATGGTGAACAAGTGTATTGCCTATGATGTGACACTCAGTTTTATAGTGTTAGATGTACGCATTAAGTTAGTCACACTTGCTTTCGTTAAAGTTCATCACATTTTGAAGTAATTTTCTGTCCGTTATAGAAGTTACCCCAAATTACTTTGGGAATAAGGCTTAGTTGTTGTATAGAAGTCATCTGAATTCACAGAAAACACACTGAAAAAAACTTTTCACCAGACTTTGGTTCCCTTTAGTGCCTTTTCTGCTCATTCGAAGAAAATATTACTACAGGCAACAAACTGTGCACAATTTCTTCGTTTACAATATTTTTAGGAAGTTTTGACCCTCTGGATTAGATAGATTCCCATTGACTAGGCAGCAACGAATACATGCTTTGATGGTAAATTAGGGCTATGAAGTCTTTATATTAAGGTATCCAATTTTGATTGATTCAATATCAAAGTGAGGGTCCACATTTCTGTGGCTCAATGAGTCGATTTATAGGTGATGTAAAGGGATGATGAAGCTAAGTTAGAACTTAGAACTGTATGCACTTTTCTGGTTCCTCTGTAACGTCGAGAATTATGGGTAGTTGAACATCATTATATAAATTTGGGATCCTATACTTGATTATTACCCTATCTCTCTTCTGTTTTCCTGCATCATCGAACAAAACAAGTCATACAGTGTTACACTATTCAACAGGAAGATGGGTCTTCTACTGGATCAGGAACTGTTGTTGTAAGATCTCCTAGAGGACGCCAATCGTCTTCGTTTCGCAGTGATCAAAGCACACCTGTATGATATTTGTTCTTTTTGATGGTAAATATAAAATTCACCATTGATGCCTTTGCACATGTTTGAGAAGCTTTTTCCCCTTGGATCATCATGCAGTCTGGCAGCACATATGTCTCAATGGATGACGCCTCTGCTAGTGGCACTATTGTTGTTCGTGGCCAACGTGATGATCCCGAATCTCCTCGGACTCCTAAGTCAAGACTTGGGATGCCAGAAAGGAGTTCTAGCTCCTCTCTTGAAGACAGTGCTATGAACTTGTCTGAGGTGGGTTTACTTGTCATTTACCCTTTTTCCTTTTTTTGGATAGAAGAAAATGGAAGGAAAGGGAGAGAAGAGAAAGGGAAGGGGAAAAAATCTCTTGTTTCGGAAAAAGTTTGGGGGAGAGAAGGGGAGGGAGAGATCCATTTCCCTCCTACACGAATAAACATAATCCCTCTAAAATTGGAAAGATTTGGAGGGAAATTGGACCACACCTTACCCCTCCCTTTCTCTTCCTTCCCCTTGCCCCTCTCTCCCTCCCCTTCCTTTCCCTCCTTCTTTGCTATCCAAACAAAGCGTCTTTACTCATGCATCACTCTTTTGTTCATCTTTCTATATCAAGGTTCATCTTCAGCTTCCTGAATCTGATAACATTTTGGAGTATGTGTGAACATTTTTGCTGAGTTTGAGATTGTTTGCTTTTGTCTTGGTTTTGGGCATAACCACTTTTGTATTGTAGTTTACTTTTCAGGAAGTTATGTCAAACGAATATGATATGGATTCTGTCTTGGCATACATCCTTATAGTTTTTGTTGTTTAGGCAAAGGCAGCCATGCAAAAAGGTGTAAGGAAGGGTATTACTCGGGAAAGGCCTGTAGTGAACAAAGCCAGTAAAGATATGCAGGAAAACAGAAGAACAGATCAGATACCAAATAATTCCGAATCTCCCAGGTATATCTGGCAGTTGTCCTGTTTAATTATCTCTAGATTGCCTGTTTGCTTACCACTATCGTTATGATGTAGGGGTCGTGAATATTTGGATGCTCAGAAAGCTTTCTTGAGACCACGTCCAACAAGTGATGATGAAGAAAGTGCAAAAATTTCAACTGTAACATCATCTGCTTCATTATCCGCCCTGCTCATCCCTTCACTAAAGGAGGTTGGTTCAGTTTGCGTTTTCCATTCACTTATATTACATTTTTATTGCTGGTTTTCTTACTTCCCTAAGTGGCAATTTGCTGTACATCTGATGGAATGTGGCTCAGTTACAGCCAACTGTCGCTTATGAAACCATCAGGAATGTGTCTGCTGAATTTTATTTATAGCCTGTTGGGTTGTTTTCACACCAACCCTTTTCTTTACCACAGGTTATATTGTTTTCATAATACTTCAGCATTAGAAATATTTACTCTTTGAATTTGGGTAGAATTTGGTTGGAGGTGGGTGTAGTGGGAAACATGCATAATTTCATAATTCAAGCATCAGAAACAACCTTTTTCTTGTTTTTCATTGTTTATGAGAAGCTTCACAAATGCGTTCCATTACATGAATCAGGTCGTTGGTGATGACTCCGAAGGTTATGCTCATGCTGTAAGAAATTCCCTTATTGATATGGAGCGGACAAAGCCAGGTTCTTCTGAAGTCCTTGTCAGCAGGCTGCTTCATCGGCTTGGAAGGTACGAGTACTGAGCTTTTTGTACTACTTAGTATCTGAAATCTGAATGTGCTAATTTCATCATTCAAATACACGTCGCGCTCGCAGTTCAAGGGATCCTTCGTTGAGGGATCTGCAGGAGCTGGCAGTCCACATCTTCTCGAGGAGCAACAGAGCTTTGGATCAGAGTCAGAATATGTTAACTGATGCCGATAACAAAGAGAAACTACAGAGCAAAGAATTTCTTTCCAATCCTAATATAAGCCCTCTTGCGAGGTTTTTGCTTTCAAGGTGAGTTTAGATTCTCTGCCAATTGTTGCATGTGCGGTTTGATGTTCGGAAAGCTTGCTATTGGGCAGGGCTAAGAGTAGCTCTATGGGAATCCCGTACCTTGTCTTATACATACATCTCTAGGTTCCTGAAACACTGGTTCTTACGACCTGTTTGGTAGGTGGTACTAATACTAAATGGTAATGATGGTAATAGAATCATGTGTAATTTGTAGGGGAATCCTCACCTTATTACCATGATAATGAAAACGCACTTTCAAACATGTGATTTTCTTCATAAAATTTCATTGCCATTCATTACCAATTGAAATGTGGTATCAAGTGACAATGAAAATTTCAAAAGAAAATCACATGTTTGGAATTGTGTTTTCATTACCATGGTAATAAATGGGGGATTTTATCTCGCAATTACACATGATTTTATAACCATTACCACCATTTAGTGCCACATATCAAACTAGCTGTTAGTGTACTACCTAACTTTTCATAATCTTGCCCTTCCAGAATTGTTTGTTTGAGCTGGCTCTGCACTGGTGCCATTTGCCATTGGTATTTACTAAATCATGTACTAACCGATTTCCATTCCGTACTGCAGGTGGCATGGTCAAGCTTCTCGTGATCTGAATCCCACATAGGAGGAAATATTGGCCATACTTGCACATAAGCATTTTGTTGTGCTTTTCTTGATACAAGGTTTTTTCTTTTATTGATGTACATAACGGTTTTATCATTAATTTTGTCCTCGGTAATTTTTTGTTTCCAGTTTTCTGCGATCGTGTGAAAGCATCATCATTCCTTTAACTAGATAGTACAGCTAGCTTAATGTTGTATTCTTAATACAGATCATTGTTGATGTATATGTTTCTCGCCATTATTTTAGGCCCGTTGCACAATAACACTCCTCAAGAGGTCAACCTTTCAAAGCCATTGATCGGCAATACCAAAAATATATGAATGAAAATTGAGCTACATCATGAGATTTTGGTGCTTGTCTGAAACTGGGATGTGGATTGTTAGAAGGCTGCTTCCTTATTTCAGTATTTCTTTTACAATCTCTGCACAACTGTTTCTGACTGAAATTCCACTTTTATAATGGTTGGTTCTTCTTATAACAAATGAACTGAATTAGGATTGTAACAAGTTGAACATTAAAATGTAACTTGTTCACGGTGACTACATTTAGATAATTTTTTTCTCAATCAAAAAACTTACCTCGGAGAAGATTTGTACAACAATAAATATGTGTCCACAGATGACGATAACAGAATCATACACTTACATTTTTTGTACTTGATCTTTTGCAAGTCATTTAATAACAAACGCAAAAGAAAGGAGTACCATTTAGAGTAGGAGGTTTGTTTTTGTCTGGTAGGTTAAGATGTGGTGTGCAGGAGGAAAGAGTACAGACTACAGACCTAGAATTCATATCTGATGTTAAATCGGATTATACAGAAGAAAAAGAAAGGGGATAAAAAATAGGAAGAGGCGCAAGCTGTAGGCATTGAGTCCTTGAATAATTTAAAATTAGGCAGTCTCTTATGCGATTAACTCCCAGTTTAAAGGCAAAGTTGCATTTGTTGCTCAATTCTTAAAGCGTTTTTTTGCTCATTGGGAACTCATAGTGTAAAGTCTGTAAACTTAGCGCAAATTCTTTCCTACACACACAAGTAGGATGCGCATGGTGCGGTCACCTAAAGCAAGCCAATGAACATAAATCGCAAGCAAATATATTGGCCATGACACAAAATGAACAATTAGTTCATTCCCAATGAACAACGAAATAGGCGCTGGTTTTCTCTCTCTTCTCTGGCACAAAATGAACAATTAGTTTATTCCTAATGAACAACCATTAGTTCAAAATTTTCATCAACATGTTCATTGTGAAAAACTAAATGTTCATTATCTATCGTTTTCTTTAATAAAAAGTATCATTTTCCTTGTTCATTTATTTTTTCATATTGTTTATTCTCTGGCCTTCTATTCATTGCTTTTCGACCATATGTTCGTATTAAATAGAAGTTCAAGGAATGAGCAATATAAAGAAACAAATAAACATCCGTAATGAGACATTTTTTAAGTGAAGCGATAGAGATGAACACCCCATGAGAATTTAGAGAGGTTGATGTTGGCCTGATAAAAAACTGATGTTGGCTCGCTCTTTTTAGTGAAGGGTAAGTTTAGCTGATGTTGGAAAATGAAAATAGTATGTTTTCTATGAGACGATCTCATGGACACGTGGCCGTAAGATCAGTGATGATTTCATCGTGATATCATCTCATGTGCAGACAACGATCATAATCATTTGATAGAAAATCATAGCTATTCCACGAGCGAAATTTTTTCTTTACATGCACTAGAAAAAAATAATGGCTACAACTAATAAACCTATAACTATGGTCAAAGAACTATAAATATTAACTAATAGGGTCTTAATCATAACTAATAAACTTCATATTATAATTAATGGATAAAATTGAACATCAGTGCACTTTAGGATGGAGAGTTTTGAGGGTACGCTTCTGGAGGTGTGACCTAGATTAGGGAGGGGGAGTTTTTTGTTCTAGCAGGCTAAATATAGTACAAACATAAATATTGGTCTGAAAACTATAACAAATGGTTAGATTAGCATAACTATCACTCTGAAAACCTAGTCAGAGCAACAAAATATTAGTCTGAAAAACATAACTAATGTCATGTCATCTCATAACTAATGCCATGTGACTCATGAGACCCATGAAACTTGCCACGTCACCCATAAGACTGCCTCACTTAAGAAGTTGTACGATGGAAATGTCGGAATTCATATATGCATAAAGCGGAATTAAAGATATAATATCTTAACATCTATATCATGTTCATGCATAACAATAACATGAACATATTTTTATCAAAATCAACCTACCAATGACGTGTGACTTCAACTTGTAAGTGGTAATGGATATTCAAAATATAATCATTGATCTGCAAACCTTTAGCGATCAAAGGACTTCAATTGTTGTCCCTCTATGTGGCCCACGAATACTGATTAAAACCCATGTTTACTAGAACTCAACAGGATGAACAATTTTCACTCTCTTACTTTTATGGGTATACCAGCCTATCTTTAGAGTAGAAAAAGGGTTTTCCCTTCTCTCGAAGTATAGGTTTATATATAGAGTCGGATTCCACTAAAAACCTACACTTTGCTGAGAAACTGAAAACTAACAGTCTTGATTGAAAAAGGGAGGTGCATATAAGTTTTACAAGGGTACATATTACGATTAGAGGGTGTGCATGCTGTTAATCAAAGAGTATTTACAAAAATGCTATTAATGAAAGCACGCGTATCCCTTTTCATGGTGAAAACAGTTACCCGATCCTCTTCCTATATATATAGATAGTAGAGATTAATTAGCTTAAAATGAGGAAGTTTAACCCCCTTCTAATTCCTCCTAATGACCGGCCACCCTCGAGCCTTTAATGAGCTTTTTATGTCTTCTTTAATCAATGATACCAAGTGTGACCTCATAGAATTAATTAATTTAGTTGTAGGCCCAATTATATCTGCCAATTAATACTAAAACAATTAACTTTATCATCTTCGTAATTGAATCTTATTCACATTTAGTAATTGACTATAATTATAAGGATATATGTCCTTTGGAAAAAATGTACCTAAAGGATAAATATTGATTCTCATTATACAAACTCACTAGCAAGGAAATTTTGTAGGGGGAATCAAGAATAACCTTAATTTTTGTAGAGGGATTCAAGAATCTTCTTTAAGTATGACGAGTTGATATTGTACGGTGTTTGGTAAGCTTTATGTACCTGGTTAGGCAAGATTAACTTTTTATCGTTGGTTTATAAATCCCCTACGGGATTGTTTGAGATGATGGATTAAAGGAGAGCAATACAGATTGGTATTTTAAATTTCAAATGGGAGTAATTTCATATTTCTTTATAGGTAAATGGGAGTTTGAAAGGATTGGGGAAGGGGAAACATGTAGTGGTGGTGTAATAAGAAGTTGGTAAAAAGTTTGACACGTTCATCGTTAATAAAAGGAAGGAGATGAAGAGTTAATACATGTTAAAATAATAATATTATAATTCCAACTCATTTCATGTCCCGTACCAAACAATCGATAGACACTTTATTAATCTTGGCCTGTCCACCAATTGCCTATTCCTATCTTGTATAGTAATCCTTATAATTCCTATACCACATCGAAATAGCCTCGCTAGATTACCTATCACAGGAGGAAAAGGTATATATCTAACTAGAAATTAGAATAGCCTCATTGAAAGATGATGACATATGAGAGTTGCATTTACATATCAACATATGGTCATACATCCCCCACCAAATTAATACTTTCAATAAACATCCAAAACTTTATTACTAAATGACATTTCACATACTAATTCTTTTTGTAAAATATAAGCTGTCCTCTGAATTTCATGCTCACATAATCAATAGAATAGCCTAGTGGCCTGACCTTTTCTTGCTTCTTTCTTGCTAAAAAGTTAAAACAGTTGAGAGACCTTTCAATAATATACAATAAACTTTTAAAATACTTGTTTGATTAAGTAATTCGATTAATTAATTTAGGTGCAATACTGTGGTTAAGTCAGGAGGTGATATAATAGTAGTGAAGTACCAGTAATATTTAGCGAGAAGTGGGACCCGCAAAGATACGGTCGTGAGACCAAGGCCGGTCAATGCGGAGGGAGCACAGGACTTCAGATTGACAAAGCACATTCACTCACTCTACCAATCCCACGCGCAATTTTTAGACGTTCAAGTCACGAACTTTTATTAGACTTTTGGACCAAAATTCTTACGCAAAGGCTACACATACCCTCAGGCCTGTTCTCCCCATCTTATTTTCAGTTCAGTTTAATTCAGTTCAGCTCCAATCAGTTCAGCTCAGTTCGGTTCAGTTCAGTATAGCTTCATTCTTTTATAATTTATTTTACTAATTACTCTTATTATTATTATTATTATTATTATTATTATTATTATTATTATTATAAACAAATATCATACAACCTACAAGAAATTAGTGGGCAACCGAGATACAATCTGGGCACCCACTCCTCTAGCTATAGCAAACCCTATCCTAGTGAAAATATGGGCAGCAGCACGTGCCCCTATATCCTGTGTCTTCGAGAAAGTCTGCACCCGCTTCAGCAACGCAATAGCCACCTTATCCAATTCCCCAAGAGAAGAAAAGGAAAAGGGAAGGAAGCCATACCCAATAGCTCGACAACGAGCTTCATACTTGACCCGCTTCCGATGAGCCGCATCAGCAACAACACGGCCAGGAACAAAGTCAGACAACCCAGACTGGGTCAAGGGAGAAGACCCTGTCAAGTCGATACACACATCACGACCACCATCCCAAGAATAAAGAAGCACATCGGCCGGCCTGAGGGCCCCGTCGTTCCCCCTAGACAATCCAATGTCAACCTCCTTTCTTGCCGAAATCCCAGAACGAAAGCAGATATCAACAAGAGTATCTCGAACGACATTATGCCGATGTTTAATGCCCACAATACCAGCACAAGACACCGCATGATCACCAAAAACATCCCCAGCAAAAACCCTGGAGCAAGCCGAGCACGGCATCGAAGTAGAGAACAAAGGAACACCCAACCGGTAACACAACACACTACGATAAGTCTTAGGGTTCATCGTCTGACCCAACCCTGAAATAGGAACTGCCCGAAGCCAGTCTGAGGTGTGATCCCCCTGCTGTGACTGCCACAAAGCTAACCGTCGAGGAGATAAAGAAAAGGTGGATTCTGCCGATTCAGTAACCTTTGTGAAGTATATATCTGCCAATTTCTTCATAAGTTTAGGGGCAGCGACTACACTAGGATCACGCAAAATGTCAGACTCCACAGTTCTATTAAAAAGACTCAACGCATCCTCAAAGGCACGTCCACAACCAACAATACCTGCAGGACGTAAAAGCTTATCCTGTAAACCAGCAGACTGCAAACGAGACGCGAGATAAGAATAATGCCGAACATCACTCGCGCAATAAACACCAAGTCCTCCAAAGGCAAAAGGTAAGGTAGCAAGACGCCACTGCCAATCGCCAAAACCAGGCCCCGAAGCAGTAACAATACGCTCCAAAGAAGAACGAAGGGCTCCATCAAAGGAACGATAAGCCTCATCAAAGACACAAGGAGGACAAGTACGCAGGGCAAAATAGAGTTTAGAAATGCCTGTACACGCCCTAAGAAGTAGCAACTCACACTGGGGATCATCAATCTTAGCAACCTTATCCATAAGCGTAATTGTCTTGGACACTCGCTGCATCACAAGCTCCCCACTGAAAATAGAGTCGGAACTAGCAGGACCACCAAGCAACTTTACACCACTCAAAGGCCGTGCAATATCAGGGGGAAGGACACCAACAAGCCTACTACGAGGGTCTTCGACAGGCCAAAAACCTCAGTCTTCCCTACATTCAGATGTAGACCGAAACTAGGCCCATCCTCCATAATCAACTCCAAAACCTTCCCTACGACCAAGGTATCACCAATAATGGTGCCATCATCCAAATACCACGCCTGAAGACTGACATCAAAAGAGTCTCTGATTTTACACACCAAGGGATGTAAAACCAAAGCAAAAAGCAAAGGACCAAGGGGGTCACCCTGTTGCACTCCCTGAGATGACCATAAGGTGTGCTCTCCATAATACAATCTGGCAGGATGAGAGTAGCAGAATTCAACCCAACGTGAAATGCCCGGACACGGAAGACGAACTTCACGTAACATGATCTCACGATCGACTAAGTTGAAAGCATTTTGAAAATCCACCAACAACATAGAAAGACCGACATCATTTCCACGATCCTCAATCAACCTGTTAACAGCATGAAGTACTGCCTCACCACCCGAAGGAACCCCAACACCAAACTGAAGACCATCAAAGTAACCTCTCAAAGAAGACCCCACCAAAACAGCTCCGACCTTCGAAACCAAACGCCGCCAAATAGTACCAACGGCTATCGGACGAATACCCCCACCGGGCTTGACAAGAGGAGTTAGAGGAGCACTAGCAATGTACTCACCCAAAACCGCAGGACATTTCCCAGCTAGTAAGAGATTAACCACCTGCGAGATAGAGTCAACTAACTCATCCGAAATAGCCACCGCTGCTCCACTCAAACAATCCATAAGGTGTTGAGCTCGAAAACCGTCCCTACCACAAGATGTACCACGAGGAAAACTCGAAATCCGATCCAAAACAACAGCAGAAGAAGCAATGAGATGATGGTGGTCAATAGGTATATCCGGCAAGGAAGGAGCCGGCGAAGAAGGGTGTTTGGACTGTAAATCCGCAAGAGTGGCAGCAGAGTATGGAGCAATGCCGGATGAAGAAAGAACACGGACCGCAGCTGTATAATGACCATCACAAATCTTCCTCTTACACTGCTTGATATTGCGCTCATCCAAATCAAGGTCCTCCTCATCAGCGTCTGAGAAAGTAGGAGGATCCTCCGCCAAAATTTCTCTGAAGAGGTGCAAGCTACCACCCTGCGTACCCCAAGAGCAAATAGCACGGGAAATACCCTCTTCTTGACGTTGACGCTTAATAGCAGACTTACATTCAAGATTACTCCGCGGGCGAAAAGTTTTAAGAGTGCAAAGAGGTAATACCAATAAAGAGACCCAAAATGAAATGTCATCAGGTTTAGAAATAACCTTATCAAGAGCACCTTTCAGAACTCGAGCGAACCCCAAACGACACTTGGGAGGGATAGACTTCACAGTGCGAAACCCCTTGGAGAACAAACGATCCAAGTGAGCCACATCGAACCCACAAGAATGATCATGCAACGAGCCATCATCATGTCCAAGTTGCACCGGTGAAGAAGGAAGTTGTGGTTTGGGGATGTCATAAAGCAAAAACCTAACATGTCCATCACCTTCATCAGGAGGTGATACAAAATCTGCACCCCGACCATGGCGACACCTAGTACGAAGAGTATGGGTTCTGAAACAAACCCCACATAACCAAATCCCCATACGAGAAAAAGTAATCTCCGCCGCGGTAAATATAGACAAATTAGCAGAAAGAGCATGTCGTGTAGAATCACGAGCATCAGAACAACAATGACGATCACGAAGGTGTGTGATCAACGAAGTCTTAGTGAGCCCATTTCCACCACCATCTTGACACCCATTAAGACCAACAAAAGGGCAATGAAACCGCACAACAACGGCCATCACTGAAACACAACTGTGCCGCAACCAAGTACAAACAATCCCCCACTAAAGACACCACAATGATGAAAAGCATAATACCAAAGCACAACATCAAACCAAAATCACAAAAAGAGAAAACAAGAATAATGATGAAAGAGGGACTGATGATCAAGCCTGATAATGGAAAAGGGGTGATGAACCGTGATGATGAAAACAAACAAAATAACCCACTCAAAAATAAAACCCTGCTGAAGAACCTAGTACGTTACCGGAGAACAAGAATTTGTTGTGGAACCCTGCTGACGCTGAACGCTGACGCTGCCGCTGAAGATGCTGAAGGACAGACGCTGACGAACCACGCTGCCACGTTGACGTTGACACACGCAGCACCGCTGGAGGAAACGAACCCTATAAGAAGTACCGCTGGTTGACGAAGTAGAACCCGATGACGAGGTACCACTGATGAAGAAGACGACGGATGAAGCCGGAGACCCGCCGGAGTGGCCGGACTGACGCGCCGTTCACACCTACCCTACCCTAGTCGCCCTAATTAGAGAGAAAACGGTCTGTAAATTCATTATTATCCATTATTATTATTATTATTATTATAAAACGGACAAAAATCATACAACCTACAAGAAATTAGTGGGCAACCGAGATACAATATGCGCACCCACTCCTCTAGCTATAGCAAACCCTATCCTAGTGAAAATATGGGCAGCAGCACGTGCCCCTATGTCCTGTGTCCTCGAGAAGTTCTGAACCCTCTTCAGCAACGCAATACCCACATTATCCAATTCCCCAAGAGAAGAAAAGGAAAAGGGAAGGAAGCCATATCCAATTGCACGACAACGAGCTTCATACTTGACCAGCTTCCGATGAGCCGCATCAGCAACAACACGTCCAGGAATAAAGTTAGACAACCCAGACTGGGTCAAGGGAGAAGACCCTGTCAAGCCGACACACACATCACGACCCCGATCCCAAGAATAAAGAAGCACATCTGCTGGCCTGAGGGCGCCGTCGTTCCCCTTAAACAATCCAATGTGCCGAAATCCCAGACCGATAGCAAATATCAAAAAGAGTATCCCGAACGACATTATGCCGATGTTTAATACCCACAATACCAGCACATGACACGGCATGATCACCAAAAACATCCCCTGCAAAAACCCTGGAGCAAGCAGAGCACGGCGTCGGAGTAGAGAACAAAGGAACACCCAACCGGTAGCATAACACACTCTGATAAGTCTTAGAGTTCATTGTCTGACCCAACCCTGAAATAGGAACTGCTCAAAGCCAATCTGAGGTGTGATCCCCCTGCTGTGACTGCCACAAAGCTAACTGTCGAGAAGATAAAGAAAATGTAGATTCTGCAGATGCAGTAACCTTTGTGAAGTATATATCTGCCAATTTCTTCATAAGTTTGGGGGCAGCGACTACACTAGGATTACTTAAAATGTCAGACTCCACAGTTCTATTAAAAAAACTCAACGCATCCTCAAAGGCACGTCCACAGCCAACAATACCTGCAGGATGTAGAAGCTTATCCTGTAAACCAGCAGACTGCAAACGAGACACGAGATAAACATAATGTCGAACATCACTCGCGCAATAAACACCAAGTCCTCCAAAGGCAAAAGGTAGGGTAGCAAGACGCCACTGCCAATCACCAAAACCAGGCCCCGAAGCAGTAACAATGCGCTCCAAAGAAGACCGAAGAGCCCCATCGAAAGAATGATGAGCCTCATCAAAGACACAAGGAGGGCAAGTACGCAAGGCAAAATATAGTTTTGAAATGCCCGTACATGCCCTAAGAAGCAACAACTCACACTGCGGATCATCAAGCTTAGCAACCTTATCCATAAGCATAATGGTCTTGGACACTCTCTGCATCACAAGCTCCCCACTGAAAATAGAGTCGGAACTGGCGGGACCACCAAGCAATTTTACACCATGCAAAGGTCGTGCAATATTAGGGGGAAAGACACCAACAAGCCTACTATGAGGGTCTTCGACAGGCCAAAAAACTTCAGTTTTTCCCACATTGAGATGTAGCCCGGAACTAGGCCCATCCGCCATAATCAACTCCAAAACCTTCCCCACCACCACGGTATCACCAATAATGGTACCATCATCCAAATACCACGCCTGAAGACTGACATCAAAAGAGTCCATGATTTTACACACCAAGGGATGTAAAACCAAAGAAAAAAGCAAAGGACCAAGGGGATCACCCTGTTGCACCCCCTGAGATGACCATAAGGTGTGCTCTCCATAATACAATATGGCTGGATGAGAGTAGCAGAATTCAACCCAACGCGAAATGCCAGGACAGCGAAGACGAACTTCACGTAACATGATCTCACGATCAACTAAGTTGAAAGCATTTTGAAAATCCACCAACAACATAGAGAGATCGACATCATTTCCACGATCCTCAATCAACCTGTTAACAGCGTGAAGTACTGCCTCACCACCTGAAGGAACTCCCACACCAAATTGAAGACCATCAAAGTAACCACCCAAAGATTATTATTAAGATTGTTATTATTATTATTATTATTATTATTATTTTACATCATAATTATTAAGTATTATCATTATTATATCTATATATTATTTTGTTTATTATAGCTTTACTCATTATTATTACTATTATCATTAGGGAGGAACATGGTTTGGGTCAAAAGCATAAACCAAACAAATCAGGTCAAAACGGTTTATGATGCAATTTTGCACGGTCCGACCCAATCATTATTTTATTACTAAAGATTATTATATTATTAAATCTAATTATTAAAATAGTAATATTAATTTACTTCTTAAATATTATCGTTATTATATAATCATCATCAAGTATTAATATATTAATACAAAGACTATAAAATAATTGTTATTAATTATCATTATAATCATTAATCATCATCATCATTATTATTATTATTAATTTACGATTATCAATATTATTAATTTATAACTATCATTTAAAAATATCCAAAATACTATTATTATTCATTATTATTACTTATCATTATAATTTTTATTTAATATTCATATTATTATTGTTTAAATAATATTTATATATTTATATATTTTTTTAATTTAATTCAATTCAGTTCAGTTCAGTTCAGCTCCAATCAGTTCAGTTCAGCTCCAATCATTTCAGTTCAGTTTAGCTGAATTATGCTGAAGAGAACATGCCCTCAGTGTATGTGGGCTCCACATACACTGGATATATGTGTTACTACTAAAATGTATACTGTTACTAAAAATTTAAAAATTTACAATATTTCGACAAATAATTTTATTTTTAATGACTTTTGCTTTATCTTTGTTTAAAAGATTTGTTTTATGAAGATTTATTTGTTTAGATTTGTAAGAATCCTTTGTTTAAAACTAAAAAAAGAATTGTAATTTTTTTCCAGATTTATTCATATATTAGCTTCATATTGTTCATCTTCATCATTTACTACTATTGATTTCTACTAAAATTTCCTGTCGTTTTCAATTATTTAATTTGTTTGTAGAAAAATAATGTTTTATTTTCATCCATACCATGTAATAAAATCCAATTCAAAATATAGTATTTCAATCGTCAATGTATTATATAAATTCAAATATCGTTAATTAACAAAATAAGTTGAAATAATTGTAAGTTTGTAATTTTTTTAGTAACACTATAGATTTTAGTAGTAATGCATACACCCAGTGTATCATCTCTCATATCAATCCCAACTCTGGACGGTCTATTATAAAAAGTCTTAAGTTTTGACTATTTTAAAACATTCTCAATGCGTTAAATAAGTGGGAAAGAGATATTGGGGAGAGGTAGGAGGTGAAATTCATGAAAATCTTCTCATTAGTTTGTTTGGTAAGTGGTAGGAATAGAAGGGGGAATAAATTTTAAAATTGCTCAAAAACTCATAGTCATCTCTTCCCACTTAGGGCCTGTTTAGATTTACGGAAAACAACTGAACTGAACTGAACTGGTTGGAGCTGAACTGAACTGAACTGATTGGAGCTGAACTGAACTGAACTGAATTGAACTGAACTGAACTGAATTGAATGAATTAAATTGAATTTAATAAATATATAAATAATATTTAAACAATAATAATTTGAAAATTAAATAACAATTATAATGATAAGTAATAATAATGAATAATTATTAATGAATAATAATAATTGTATTTTGGATATTTTTAAATGATAATTATAAATAAATAAGATTAATAATCATAAACTAATAATAATAATGATTAATAGTTATAATGATAATTAATAAAAATTATTTTATGGTCTTTGTATTAATATATTAATACCTGATGATGGTTATATAATAACAATAATATCTAAGAATTTAAATTATACTCTCTGCGTCCCAGAAAACTCTATACACTTTTCTTTTTCATCCGTCCCAAAAAGATCTATACACTTCTATTTTTGGATATGGCCCACTACTACTTTATTCTTTTGACTTTTCAACCATGACCCACTACTTTCTCACATCTAAATAAAATAATACACAACTAACTCCTATCACATCTACCTTTTTAATAAAATACAATTGACAAATCAAACAATAACTTATCATCTAAAATTACGTGCCCGATAAAGTGTTTAAAGCTTTGAGGGACTGAGGGAGTATTACTATTTTAATAATTAGATTTAATTATATATTAATATTTAGTAATAAAATAATGATTGGGTCGAACCGAGCAAAATTACATCATAAACCGTTTTGACGTGATTTGATTGAATTATGGGATGAAAACGCGATTTTATTTGTGCTTTTAACCTAAATCATATTCCTCCCTAATGATAATAGTAATAATAATGAATAAAGTTATAATAAACAAAATAATATACAGATAATAATAAGAATACTTAATAATAATGATATAAAAATAAATAATAATAATAATAATAAGAGCAATTAGTAAAATAAATTAGACCAACATAATAATATTTAACAAAATGGTTACAAAAGAATGGAGTTAAACTAAACGGAACTGAACTGTACTGAATTGAACTGAACTGATTGGAGCTGAACTGAACTGAACTATACTGAATTGAACTGAACTGAACTGAACTGAAATTAAGCTGAAATGAACAGGCCCTTACTCCTCCCTTCATCTTCACTAATGGCAAATAAGTCATTTTACCCCTTTTTGTATTCCCACCCATAAGACAGGTCCCTCCCATGTCAAATTTTGATAGGGATACAACCCATTAATCTTACTCCCACCCCCCTTCAAAACTCCCAATTTCACTAAACGAAGTAAATCATATATACTATAGGGATTAGAATCTCATTCCCACCATTTATTACCACTAAACAAAACGCCCCTTCTAACTTTGAGTGGTCTTATTTAATCTGATATAATACTCCTCTTTTCAAATAGGTGGAACACTTTTGATTTCACGCTTTTCTTGACCATTTTTTTGGTAAATGGTATTAAGTGGATTTGAAGGTATGTAATTAAATGAAGTGGAGACCATATCATGTGACATTTTGCAAAAGATCTTATGAGTATTCAGAAGATTGATTTTAGTCTATTTCTCTACATTTACGGACAACTATGAGATCTTTTGCAGAAGTTCTTAAAGTTGCTCACTCCACTGTATACAAGTTGCTTAAAACGAACAAACTCATAATTCACACAAGCACTTACCATCTAGCAATCACAGTAAATTACAAGTTGGAAAGATTGAAGTGGGTTTTAAAGCACATACTCTCAGCAACTAAAAATAAGTCTGCCACTTTTATTGACATGCATAATGTCATACACATAGATGAAAAGTGGTTTTAGCTCAATTAAGATATGAGAATGTTTTACTTACTCCCTAAGGAGGAGGATCCATATTGATGTTGTCAGTAAAAAAAGGTTCAAGATCAAAGAAATGTTCATGGGAGTCACATCATGGACTATCAAAGACAGTGAAGGGAACAATGATACATAATGGAAAATTTGGATTTTTTCAAGAGGGTTGCAGTAATAAAAGCAGTAGAAATAGAGAACTAGACACAATATAAAGAAAAGCTATTAAATCATCACTCAAGAAGTCATTAGAGACATGATTATTCAACAAGTCATACAATATATCATGATACACTGACCAGATGGGTATCCAAGGATATTTATATCCTACAAGACAATGTAAGGCCCCATATCCAACTTAAAAATATACAATCATGAAGATATAAAGTAAGTTTCCTTGACATATTGATTATAAAATCAAATATGAAACTATTCACCGCTTATTTATTTTTTTGAGTTCACAGAGTGAGCCCCTTCATTATTTGGATGCATGGGTGATAAAATGCAGGGGAACCTCACTTAATCACATAACCATAACAACAAGGGAGGGACTGCTCATCAAACTAATGTGTAGGCGGGGACTCATAATCATAATAATGTACGAACAACCAATAGGCTCATAAGTGTTCATGAAAATGATCTACACCATTAGCCAACTCTTCATCATTGTTTTGGAAAATCAAGGACTCATAATCATAATGAAAATAATTAACCAACATCCAATAGGCTGAATCATAACCAACAACTATCACTATCATAACCAAAAAATCACAACAAGTATCACAATCATGACCATCAAATCAGGGACTCATGATCAATAATCAAAATAATCCACCTACAACCAATAGGTAGATAATATCACAACCATAGACAACAACTCGGAATCAAATTAAAAAATCCACATCATCATAATCAACCATCCAAAAAAACATCATATCCACCAGCATCACAATCATTAGAAATAAAATCAATATGGATAACCATGACAAAGAAAATTTTAGATAGAACCTCAATGAGAAGAGAGGGGGTTTTCACCAAAAGGAAAGCATGGTAGTCGGGATCCCACTAGTCAACACAGGGACTTATAGGTATTTTAGGTCACAATCAAACTCATCATCATACTCATCCACTAATTGGAACAACCTCAAATTGTTGAACTCGTCAAAAATATCATGCTCCTTGCTGGGCTTAGACCCCATAAAATAACCTTCACAGCGTGGTTTTGTAGCAGCCACATCAGCCTTCTCCTCCCCCTTCTTCTCCTTTGTGCCGACTTTCTCCTTCCCTTCATTCTTCCATCCAGAGGTCGATTCAGGTATCCTCAGGGTACATTTTGTCGTAACATTATGAACCCTAGAAGAAGATCTAAGAGCACCCCTTTTCCTCCCACCCTTCCTCATTTGAGTCTGAACCAAATCTTGAATCACCTCACTTCCCTACTCCTATCTAACCTCAAATTCTCATATGTTCTAACCTCAGCAACCCCAGCCCTAGATTCACTTGCCAAATCCACAAAGGTACACCATCCACAACTTCTTGGCTTCCTCTTGATTTTGAGGAAGAGGAAATTCCAAATCAAAATGGCAAAATAACAAAAGCTAAAATATTAAAGATTTACTAGAAATAGGGAATGTCATGTGAAAAAAACACTTGTGTCATTTATTGCATCAATTAGAAAAAGTTCGTGTTATTTTGTGCACCTTTTTTGTTGGTGCTTTTTTGTGCAATAAACGTATAGTTTGTATTGTTTTATCCACTTTTTTCTAAAGAATAATAATAGTAATTAATAAGTCATGATCATAGTAAGTAATGAATAATATATAATAATCATAATTTACTTATTATTAATTGATAATTATAAATAATAAATAATAGTTATTGTTTTACGTAAACTTTGTATGAAACGGTGTTATTCCAGATGGTGGACAGGTGTAGGGTTGATAATATTGGGAGGCTTGTGCAGAGACGTTGCTTCGTTCCCGAACCTGCAAAAGGGGAAAACCAAACCGGAGGTTTGGGTTTGATTCCCTCTCCGATGCTTAAGTCAGTATTCAATCGATAAAATCTGGGTATAAATTTTGACAGAGTAAGTTTACGAGAGAGTAGTTGTCCCTTTTATCTGATTATGAGGAACTATTTATAGTATCTATGTATAGAAAGGAGCACCCTAGAATGGGGAGATGTGATTGGTCGGGCAATAGGAGAGCGACACTTGTCATGATCTGATTGTCCTGAGCCCTTTATCCAATCACATTCTTCCTCTTTAGGGGATTTGGGCTGATTATTCCTTCCTTTAAGGAATATTGGGCCTCTTGTTTGCAGTTTTGGTGACATCATTAGCTCTCCTCTAACATGCTGCCAAGTGTCAATGAGTGGGTGAGCCACGTGTCACCAATCCATTGGGCCACGTGGCAGTCTTTGACTGGTCCACATGTCCTCTTCTAATATGTTACAACATTTTCCCCTAAATGGGGTTTAATCTGGGACTTATCTGATAAAAACGCTTTTACTGAGAGTAACCGCAGACCTTCATTGCACTGTTTAGGAGTTTAACTGACTTTTCCTCCAATCAAAAGAATAGGAAGTGATGTGTGCACCATGTGGTGTTGACACGTGTATAGTGACTGTTGGGGGAGAGGGAAGATTTTTACCTCTCTATAAATACCCCTTCCCCATTTCATTTTTTCACTTTTCACTTCGCAAATTCTTCTAGAGAGAGAATTTTCTAGAGAGAGAAACTCTGGGTGAGGGAGTATTTTCGTCTCTTATTTGTCAGAGGAGGTTGACTTTGGGGAATTTTGACCTTGACCATTGCTGACCGGCGTGACTTGTAGAGAAAGTGAAGAGTACTTCCAGATCTTTAGTCAGGTATCTCCCCTTTCTCCTTTTACTTTTCTTCTTTCATTCTTTGATTCTTTTTCTTTTTTGAAATAAAATGGTGTCATTTACCTCTTCCAATAACCCAGGCCAACCCATAGAACATGCTAACCCTAGGGCAGATTCTTTTTCATCCTCCGCCGTTTCTAGAGTAGGGCGTGTCTCGGCCGGATACTTCTTTAATTTGATAAGAACGTTCGACCCGTTTCCGATGACCCAGTCTCTGCCTTTGCAGGGTAATATGGCGCGCATCAAGCAAACGGCGCGTCTAAGACGTTCACTAATTCTCCCCTCATCCAGTTCTGAAATGAAAGAGTCAACAGGGAGAGGTCCTGAAAGACAGGAGAGTGATAGAGTGGAAGAGATTCAGCCTTTGGAGGTTAGCCCTCTAGACAAATATGACTATGAGGCTTTGGAGGAACATGATGAGGCCGGACCATCGGGAAGGGTCCCAGACGGAGAGGAAGATGAGGACGAAGAAGAAGGGTCAGATCCTTCTATAACTTCTACTGAACTTAGAAAACGTCTGGGTCCTCTTTTTGATCCGGCATATATATGTGTGAATATAGAGTGGCTGGAGAAATTTGGATCGAATGCCAGTCGTCTGAATAAGGAGATGCCCATGGTTGGCTTCCAATTCGTCCTGCCTAAAAAGGAGGACACAATTTTCCATACATCACCCAACCAATTTGCTGTGTATAGACTGGCCCTAGATGCCGGACTTAGGTTTCCTTTCCATCCCTTCATCCATGAAGTGCTTAGACACTATCGTATAGGACATAACCAACTGGCCCCCAATGCATGGCTCAATATTTTAACTTTTATTGCAACCTGTGAGCTGTACGGCCTGGTCTTGTCACTTAATGCCTTCACCCATATACATTATGTCTGTCAAGTTCAAAAGGCTAGGGAAGGAACCTGGTATAGTGTCTGTAATAGAGCCGGGTATATGACCGTGTTTGGAAAACCAACAAAGATGCATAATTGGAAATCGGAGTTTTTGTTCGTCGAAGCTCCTGACGCAGAGACAGCCGAGCCTTATAGGTATTACAACCGGGCAGTAACCAATGTTGGACGGGGTGCCCCAATTCTAGAGTTAGAGAACAAATATGATGACGCCGTGGTAGCTCATTTCACGGCCACAGAGTATATTAACCCAGGGCATGGGGAAGCCGGGCGCCCAAAGCCGAAGAAAATAGCTTTGAAGGGACCAAATGGTTGGATTTCCTTCAGAGATATGTTTTACAATGAGCAATTTTTGGTTGCCGCAGGACTGAAAGAGGGCGAAGATCCAGGTATGATCCTGGTCTTGCCCCAACTGCCTGTAAGTGTTTTCCATTTTGTACTTAACCAAATATTTCTTTATGCAGAACCGGCAAGAAGGAGGATCCTAACCGCTTAGAAAGGAGAAATAAACATGAGCAAGTTCGGCGAGGACCTGTGGATGGAGCACTCAAAAGCTCCTCATAAGAAAAGAGAGGAAACTCAGGTAAGTAAAGCATTTTTTTTTTGAATGGGCCACTTTCCAAATTATCTTCGTCAATAGTAAAACCAAAGCTTCTTTGCGAAGGAACACGTCTGGAGTTAGACGGACTGCTTAGTAAATAGTCTTTGAATTGATGTTCGTCTGAGCCTTTTTCCCCTTTCTGACCGAAGGTGGGTCCGAGAAGGAAAACGTCAAGATAGACGATTTTCATCGCCGGACAACCTTTGATCCACTTTTGGCCTTCGTCCTTTTCTAAAAAATTTCTGACCGAAGGTGGTTTCGTGAAGGAAAACGTCTGAGTTTAGACGAGTTCCTTCACCGAACCACCTTTGGTTGGTGTTTTGTCTTCGTCTCGACACATTCTTGGCCGAAAACGTTTTCTTGAAGGAAAACGTCTTATTGCTGACGATTTCCTTTATTGAACCTACTTTGGTGACTATTAGTACCCTTTCTGGACGAATAGTTGTTCTGGTCATTTTCCTTCTTGGTTCCATCTTCGTTTCTGAGTGTATTAATGTGACTTGCTTAATTGTGCAGAAAAATTCGCCAACGGCCAGGGCAACTATTGCCAAGCCGACCTCTTCCAGGAAGCGGCCTGCAGCTTCAGGGGAACCAGCTTCATCCCCCCAAAATCAAAAGCCAAGTCCTTTGTTCCGGCAAAGAGGCTTGGACAGACGAGTTCGTCTGTCCGTAGGGCACCTATCCCTTCCGGCGAGAAAGGGAGAAAGCCTACTGACCCGGTGTTCATTCCTCCACCGGCCGTCACTCTGGGAGCTGGAGCGTCATCTAGTCCCATTGATGTGGAAAACCAGTTGGACGCGGCTAGTTTGAATTATGAATTGGCCAACTCAGGGTCAGTAGCTCGGCTTGTGGGGCAAATGCCTCACGAATTCATGACAAAGTCCGCATCGTCGGGTGAGTTATACTATTCAAACATTGTCAGCACGCTGCGGGTTGGTGGACGATCGATGAGTCCGTACAACAAACTTGCAGTGGTCATCCCTATCCGCCGAACTGATGCTTTATCTTTTTCAGATAAGGGGAAAGCTCCAGCCGTGGGTGAGTCGGCTTCTGAGCCCGACGAGACTGTCCCCTCATTTGCCAAGTACTCCTCGGTTTAGAGGAACAAAATAAATAAGGATGTATATGACGCCTTCCCTCATGAGTATGTTGACAGTCTGAGGGGGGCCACGGCTGGACATGTGGGCTACCTGTCTCAACTCTTGGCCGAGGTACTGCCTTTAACATTTTCACTGTTTGGATTAAACTTTTTACAACTTATCTTGTTAACTTAGTAAATTTCACTTCTTTTCAGGCGTTCGCCCGAAGTATGGCCCTGGAAGGGTATGTAAGCGGCCTTCGTAAAAAGAACATCTCCTGTGTCCAAAAGGTGACCCAGGCCGGAGACCAGGCCATAGTCGCTGTCGAGGAGAGTAACATCTATCACAGGCAGAGTCTGGAGGCCTTGGAGAAGCGATCGGCTGAATTTGAGTCAGCCTACAAGCAGCATTTAGAAAAGATCGCTTCTCTGCTGAAGGAGAAGAAAGAGTGGCTCCTGGCTCGAGATGTTCTCATGGACGATCTGAAGAAGGAGAAGGAGACTGCTACTGCTACCTCGGCTGAGCTTGAGGCTAAGATATCTGAACTCACAGCAGAAGTGGGTAAGTTGAAGAATCAAGCTCAGTTGGACTACCAGGACGCCTTCCGAGCCTTCTCTGAGTCTTTGGAAACAGCCAAAGGATGGGGAATCAAAGCCATGGAAATGATGGCCGACCCTGATCAAGTGAGCCGTTTTCAACGCAGGCTTGAATTCCAAGAGGAATATCACAAGGCCAAAAAGCGTGGCGAAGATCCCCCTGTCTTCGAAGAATCAGACGAAGACGAGGAGTTGGAGGACGAGGAAGTTGAAGATGACACTGTCATGGAGGAGGATGCATCTATTCCTCCTCCCAACGTCTAGAAAGACCGTCCTCCTGCTTACTTCTTTTCTCATTTGGGCTACTCATTTCAGTGAGGAAGTCAGGGGGCGATTCGATAAGAACTGGTGCAAGTCTAACAAAACTTGCACCAAGTACTCAGCAAAGAGGGCAGGAATGATATTCAGGCTCAGCTTGACAAGTTGAAGAAGTACGCAACTGTCATCAAGTCTTGGCCCACAACCAGATCAGGACGCTCCTCTTGCTGTAATTTTGACTTAGTATTTTGTTTGTACTTCATGGATATTTTGCTGAAATTCTAATGCTTTGTAATCATATTAGGAGGTTTCTTTTGCCGTTTGGTTTTGTTGTAGTAGCATGGAAACTCAGTAGTGCTGTATTTGTGAATCTTGGCATCGTCCACTCGAATGAGTAGCCCAAATGAGAATCCTTCTTTCAACTGGCTTGGCCAACGTTTATTCTAGTAATTTGTCTTAAGTTCATTCCATGTGATTGCCTGTTTCTATCCTCATCTTGAATCACTCTTTGGGACAAAGATGTTCTAAACATGTATGCCAAGATTAACAAAATTTTTCTAAGTATACTCTTTCTTCGTCTAAAGGAGAATCATAGATTAGTCCAAGATGACATTGATCAGATTCTTTTGACGGGAAGCATACTATATAGACGCGGATCATCAAGCAAGCCATTTTTTGCCTTTGTAATTAATTTACTCGTCCAAAGAAACTGTTAACCAATCTTGACTCGTCTTTTGTCAAATCCATTTAGACGATGATCTTTAACATGAAACCTTAAGCGGGTAACATGCTGTGCTGACGAGGAGGCATCATCCTTCAAATTCTTCTAAGTTATCAGGTTACTCGTCCTTTCAAGAAACAAGGATACTCGTCTTAGATTAACAAAATGTCTTGACCACCATTGCCCCATGAAGGAAAGCGGCCAAGGTAAACATCTAGAAAACTCTCATCTCTACTTTTAAGAGATACACTCGTCCTGCCTTTTCTTGGCTAGTTTTTTAGACGATTGTTGCCCCATAAAGGAAGACGACGTCCAGTGTATAAACCTCTTGGACGAGTAGATAAACCATCTTGTAAATATGTGCTGACGTTTTCCTTCTCGAACTAGCTATTGGTCCAAATACCAAATGAGCTTCAAAGGACGACGTCTAAGGATTATTCTTTAGGCGTTTTCCTTCTTGTCCCAACTATTGGTTGAATACCAAGTTATGTTCAAGGGAAGACGTCCAAGGGTCAATTGTTGGACGTTTTCCTTTTGAACTAACCTTGGTTTTTACCAATGTAAGATTGAAAACGTCCAAGGATTATTCTTTGGACGTTTTCCTTTTGAACTGACCTGGTTTGTATCAATAGAAAATTGAAGACTTCCAAGGATTATTATTTCCTTGCTGGACATGGTACTGTATGCCCCCCTTCTTAGGATGCCTCTTGGTATATTCCTAGACGAAGGCATCGTAGGGAGGAAAGTGTAGTTCGTCCTTGAAGTAATTAATGAGACCTTCTTTACTAAGGCGTCTCATTTATGTCGGTTTCCTTTTGGAAATAATACCTTTGTGTATTAATAGGTATTATGACGGAGCTTTCCTTTACTAAGGAAAGACGTCTCTCTAGCCGGCTTCTAGGAAGCAGTGTTCGTCTAATTTCAAAGTTTTGGTGAACTTAGTTTTAGACGATTTTCTAATTGCTTCTTGTCAAAGTAAAAAGCTTTAATCAAGAAGTCTTTATTTATCAGCTATGTCTTTGAACAGACTGTGATGATTTTTGCAGACGTCTTCCATTGGGAAGTGATATCTGTCTTTCACAATAGTCTTTATCGGTTTATTATCTAGTAACCATCTTTCGTCCATCCATGGTAAAATGCCCCAAGATGGCTTTGGATAAAATGCCCCTTGCTAAATATGTTGTAGGACGAGTTATTGACCAACAGTTAATCCATATATAATGTAACAACTCAAGCTATAGACAAGAATTTAGAATGTATTAATGTGAAGTTTGCTTAGCCTAAGCTAAGATGCATAGAATACATTTCTAAATGATTTTTCTGTGCCGTACCACTTCGTTTGCAAAATGTAAAAAACTACAAACTGCTTTAAACATAGTAATTTTTTCAGATTATCGGAATTCCAGGTTCATGGTATGGGACGTCCATCTAAGTCTTGTAGCTTAAATGTGCCACTGCGAACCTCTTCGACCACCAAATAAGGACCTTCCCAGTTCGGGGTTAACTTGCCCAGTTCCTTTGCTCGTCCTACAGCCTCCATCTATCGAAGAACCAGATCCCCTATTTTGAGAGGTCGTCTGGTTACCCGTTTTTGAACTCCCTAGCCATGCGTAACTTGTACAATTCAATCCTCAAAAGAGCATTACGTCGGACTTCTAGCAACTTGTCCAATGCCAGACGCATTGCCGCCCAGTTGGTCTCTTCTGAGTATAACATGACGCGGAGGGTGGGTTCTTCAATCTCAATGGGTAGGACAGCCTCTGTTCAATAGACCAGCATGAAGGGCGTCTCCCCTGTTGAATTCTTGGCTGTAGTTCTGATGGACCAAAGGACCAGCTGAAGTTCTTCCACCCAAAGGCCCTTGGCGTTTTCTAACTTCTTCTTTATACCTTCTGATATGATCTTATTGAAAGCTTCTACCTGGCCGTTTGCTTGTGGATGTGCAACAGAAGCAAAGTGGGATTTAATCTCTCTTTCTGAGAGCCAGTCCTTCAGTTTAGGAGTCTCAAACTGTGGTCCATTGTCGAACACAATCGACCGGGGCATCCCAAATCGCGTTATGATGTTCTTCCAGATGAACCTTTTTACGTCATTCGTCTTAATACTCCTAACTGCTTCAGCTTCAACCCACTTCGAAAAATAGTCCACAGCCACAATAACAAAAATTTTTTGTCCGGCCACCATGGTTAAGGGCCTAGAATGTCCATTCCCCACTTAGCGAATGGCAAAGGAGTCAGGATTGGTGTTAGAAAATTTGACGGCCTTTTAAAGAGATGGCCATGCTTCTGGCAGTTATCGCATTTTTTTGCATACTCCACGGCATCAGCATTCAACGTTGGCCAGAAATAGCCAGTTCTGCATGCCTTTTAGCCAATGCTTGGCCGCCAATGTGCGAAGCACAAACCCCTCGTGCAAATCCTTCAGTACTTCAAGACCATCTTCCCTGGTAATACACTTCAACAATGGACGATCATACGATTTCTTGTACAATATCTCGTCCCAAACTTCGAACCATTTATCACGAGCCTTGAAATATTTTGCTTCTGCCGAGTCTTCTGGTAATTGGCCGGTCTTTTTGTAGTGAAGAATAGGCTCCATCCAATTGTTCCCTCGGCTCAAAAACATCACCTCTTCCTGATCAATACTCTTCTTTTCTTGAACTTCCCAGAAAACAGTTCTTGGGGTGTCACCCAAAGCAGAACTTGCTAGTTTAGACAAAGCATCAGCCTGATGATTCTCAGACCTAGGTACTTGTACCAGGGTGAATTCATCTAATTGCTTGATTTCTTCTTTTACCAACTGGACATACTTAGCTATGGAGGCCTCCTTACATTCATACTCCCCATTAACCTGGCTAACGACAAGAAGAGAATCTGACTTTGCCTCCAACATTCTAGCTCCGGTACTAGTAAAAAAACATTTATTTGCTGCTTCATATTTTATGTCATTTGCTGCTCATTTCTATTATGCAGCAATTAGAGGTGTAGCAAATAGAACATTTCTATTTGCTACTCAGTCAAGAATAGCAGCCAAAAGGAACCTTTTTGCTGCTATTGTATAAGAAATAGCAGCAATAAGAATACGCCACAATCCATAACAATCTCTTCTATTTGCTGCTATATCTTTCAAGAAGAGCAGCAATTAGAAACACCTTTTTTTTTAAATAAAACACAACGATTTTTTTATTACTATTATTATTACAATTGTTTTTATTACTATTATTATTACAATTGTTTTTATTATATCAATAACAACATTAACAAAAACAACACAATAACTATAATTTGCCACAAGAAGCATTAAAAATTTCGGCAGAACTTCCTCTAAAAATAAAGGTACCCTTAAATTTATCAAAACCTGTAATCATATTATCCACAACCATATAGCCAAAACATAACCAAAAGTTGGTCGGATCGGTTCGGTCAAAATTTCGGCATCTATGTTCTAAATCTTCAAGAAGCCTTCTACACAAAAGAAGATTTGGGTGGACAAGGCTAGGAGTAATCAAAGCAATGAGGTAATTGATTAACTTATAGCTGAGCAACTTGTAACTGAGCAAGATCAAGCTGCTAGCCCTCCTAGTGCTTCTAAATCTGGTGATGCACATATTGTTACTCATAAATTTCCTCTTTGTGCTCTACACTCTTTGCAAATAACAACCTAAGCTACTAAAAGAAATCACATTTCCCTCCACCTAAAAACTGCAGATATGAACCCAAGGCCAACACTGATTACGTACCATTTTGTAATTGGGGATAAATTGAGTATTGAATAAATTCAATATCATTTCCCGTTGAAAAAAAAAAACTACGTACCATAGCTTCTGGACCCAACTTTCTCTTTCTAAATAAGGCCCAATCTGTAAGGCTGATGTGTTTCCAAATTGCATTCGGAGTCTATTCCATACATTGGGCAGAGCGCTTCCGACTACATGTGATCCAACCATTCACTAACTTTGCCTTGAAATCATCAAATCTTCTACGGACTTTAGCCATGAAATTAGCCCGTAGCTCCTTATCATCACAGATGTGAAATAACTTCTGGAAAAAAAAAACTAAAATTAGGAGCATCATCATAACAAAAACTTAGCTTTTTTTTAATTGCAAAGATACATTACCATGGTGTATTGCCACATAGTTTCCTTGTATTCCGCCTCCACGGTAGACCACTCCCAATTAATGTTTAGTTTGCGTGCGCATATGCCGGCTTGTTGACCATACTTAAGTCGCCATTTTCCACGAGGTCGTCCCAAGCTGTCAAACTCCAAAAGCATAGGCTCTTTCACCTTTAACCCCCTCAACGGTCCCCTGTAAGAGCCCTTTCCCCTCCTCCCATTAACTTTCTTATTCACTATTTGAACTTGTCCAATGTCAGCTTCTATCTCACATGTGGGAACAGACTCGTGAAGCGGAACTTTAGTGGCAAGCATAAAGCTAGATTCTGCAGGTTGCTCCTGTTGAGTTGAAGTCTCTGGCAACGAAATTCGCTTAGATAGCTGGAAACCTTGAGCAATGTGCGTAGCCAAGGAGGAAAATGGAATTGTTCCACCATCATAATTGACTAACTCTTGCATGAACGGATCATCCACAAGATCAAGATGATGCCCATTATCCGGCTCCTTAGTGCGTCCATCAACAACATCATCTTCCACCATAGTTTGATTAGTATGCACCTAAATAATATACATGTTAGAATGGCTACTGCAAGACAAAAGATAGCATGGCATATGCAAGACATGGAAAATGTAGAAGGTAAGTCTGACCAAAACTTAATCATAGGAACTCTAATAATGATATTCAAAATGAAGAGTCATACCGTAAATTACAAGAAACTCTACTAAGCCATATACTACAGACCAATGACTATACTTACTGTTTGCTAGATTCATACTTACTGTTTGCTAGTATAAATTTTTACTATGCTAATGCAAGTTCCTGACAGTTGATTCTTAATGTATGTTTTGCTGTTGTCATTATCTTCAAGTCTGTGCTTCTTGAATAACTCCTAATAAGCTACTATGTAGGTGTCGTGAATGGGTATCTGAGCTGTGTGGAATATACTCGGGTCCCTTCAAAAATTCTTACTTTTCAAGCTTCCGATTATCCACTTTATAGTGGTTACAGATCAGATGTAAATTCAGCAAGTCAGGAGGATACTTTGTGTACTTTCTGGATTCAGGTATGTATTCTTAGCCGTCTGCTTACGTGGTGTTATTCTACGTTCTTTGTTTGATTGGGCTTCTATATTAGGATTCGTGGGTTTCAGTTGGTGTCTTTTTCCTTTGAAGCTAAATGAGTTGATATCAGCTTATGAGGTGCTGGATCATTTCTGTAGGCTAGGTCCTTCCATATCAGCTTAATGTTCTCCCTATTATGCTTCTGCTCCCTTTTGGTATATATACAGCCTAGGTCCTTCCAATAATCAACTAAGGTAGGCAGACTTTTGCATATGCAGGAGGGATTTTGTAACAAACAACAGAAACAACCCTCAACCCCCTGCCCCTCAAAATTAAAACAAGAAAAGAAAAAGAAAGGATACAAGTTCTTACAGTTCTGTAGGCTTCTAGAGCAGCTCCGGTATTAGATGGAATCAAACTTTTGCCGATAAGAATGCCTGCATATAACTCACATCAGTTAATTTTCGAAACACCAAAACTAAATGTTTAACAGCGTTTAGGGAAAACAATCAAGCAAGCATCTTACAGGCTCATGAGGTTTGAGAGAACAAAATACTAGAAAGTAAACTAACAAGCAACTGACTGAAAAAAAAAATAAAAAATTAAGACAACTGCAGACTTACAAATCAAAAAACGAAACTATGAGTGATTTATTACTAAAAATATAAGAACACAATGTAACTACCTCATAATTGTACAGTTATCCCTTCTTGATGATCTGATCGCATATAGTTAGTTTCGGCATCTGTTCCTTCTAAGGATTCATTCGCTGGTATCGAGAAATGGGGGCTATCGTCAAAGCGATCATATTCATCCTCATCCACCACGTCACTTATGCCTAGAATATATCTCTTCCCTTGAACTATAATGGACCACCCTTTTTCAACTTTGTCTCTTATATAGAAGACCTGTTTTGCGTGTGATGCGAGTATAAATGGCTCTTCATTCTCTCTCCATTTTTCCATCTTAAGCAAATTGAAACCACAATCATCCCGTTTGAAACCTCGTCTGCTTATATCAGCCCACTTGCAATTAAAGACTGTTATACAAAAATTACTATAATCAAGCTCCCATATATCTTCGATCACCCCATAGTATGATTGAGTAGCATCCACCGGGGATTTAGCATTGGAACTAGCATACTCCGTAGATGATGCTTCTAATGTAACACCGCTGTTTTGTATAGAGGTCGACTTCTTATCTTGGCGTTCAGTGTAAAAGGTGTAGCCATCACATCATACGCTTCCCAAGATAACACTGTTTCCCGAGGGCCGAATGCTAACCGCCTTAAAGTTTCACAAATCTCATTCTTTGGTCTAGACAAATCATCATAGACGGTCTTTCTAAACCATGAAATGAATGTTCTATTGTGCATCACCATCAATTCCCTTTCCCGTGACTTTGGAAATTTACTAGCCAACTCTCTCAAATGCTTTTTCAAGTAGGGATGAACTTTTGTGACATGTTGTAGTACATAAAGATCAGCCTTATCACGAAGTTTTTGTAGTGGCATTATCTCCTTTTTACCAAGTACACCTACACCATCAAGCCTCCCCTCATGTCGATATATAGGGAGTCCAATAGCTCCAAGCTTGGGCATGAACTCAGAAACGAACTCACCAATCTCCTCGGTAACCGTATTCACAACGATACTGCTCTCAGGATGCACATTATTCCTAACCTTATCTTGTAAGGTTCCCATGTGCCTTTCAAAAGGGTATGCCCATCTCAAAAAAACGGGACCACAGAGCTTGATCTCTCTAACCAAGTGAATGACAAGGTGAACCATTATGTCAAAGAAAGATGGCGGAAAGTACATCTCAAATTGACACAATGTTACAATGACGTCATTTTGCAAATCATCTAACTTGTCTGGATTCAAGACCTTGTTGCAAATAGTGTTAAAAAATGAACAAAGTCTCGTAATGGCATGCCTTACATGCTTTGGCAATATTCCTCGAATAGCAATAGGAAGGAGCACTTGCATCATCATATGGCTATCATGAGACTTCATATTTGTGAGTTTGAAATTGTTTAAGGACACAATCCTTTTTAAATTTGATACATAGCCTGTTGGGAGCTTAATGTCGTACAAGCACTCACAAAATATTCTCTTTTCTTCTTTAGAGAGAGTGTAGCAAGCTGGCGGCAAGTAAACCGATCTCCTTTTTTCTTTTATTGTCCCTTGATCAATCAATCCTCTTGTCTCTTTCTCTTTCCCTTTCCCTTTCCCTGCCCCTTCCCCTTCTTTAACCCAAAGGTTAGGGCGAATTTTCATCTCCTCCATGTCTTTACGCACATTCACACCTTTTGTTTTCCCCGATATATTCAATAATGTCCCAAGAATTGCATCACAAACGTTCTTTTCTATGTGCATCACATCAAGACAGTGCCTAACATCCAAGTCTTTCCAATACTCTAACTGAAAGAAAATGGACTCTTTCTTCCATAAGGAATCAGATTCTTTACCATTACCACCTTTCCCAAAGACCGTTGGGATGTCTTTCATACGCTCATAGACCTCATTTCCACTTAAAGGCCTTAAAGCTCTTCTTTCTTCGGTTTTCCCATTAAAAGGAACTTTCTGCTTACGATACGGATGCCACCGATTCAAAAATCTCCTACCGATCATATACACATTTTTTCGCGAATGTTTCAATCGAAGGGAATCCATACCATTCTCACATATCGGACATGCCTTTTTACCCTTGAGTTTGTACCCAGACATGTTTCCATACGCAGGGAAGTCGTTGATAGTGCAAAAGAGCATAGCACGCATAGTGAACGACTCATTTGCGTGAGCGTCGAAAACCATAACCCCTTTATCCCAAAGCCTCTTCAAATCATCAATGAATGGTGCTAGGTACACATCAATGTCATTTCCGGGCTGTTTTGGCCCTGAGATCAGCAACGATAACATGATGTACTTACGCTTCATGCACAACCAAGGAGGAAGATTATAGATCACCAACAAAACAGGCCATGTGTTATGTTGAGTACTAACGGTACCGAACGGATTCATTCCATCCGTACAAAGTCCCAATCTCAGATTTCGGTCTTCCTTACCAAATTGTGGGTAACGCGAGTTAATAGTTTTCCATTGTGGTGAGTCTGAAGGATGTTTAAGCATGCCATCATCCACTTTTCCCTCGCGGCGATCTACATGCCACCTCAAATTCTTCGCATCACTTTTTATAGAGAAAAGTCTCCTAAACCTAGGTATTATTGGCAAATACCATAAAACCTTAGCCGATGGAGCTTTGGTACCCTCCACACGCTCTACCCCATCTGGTGGGAGCTTGAACCGCGACTTCCCACACCGAGGACATTGAACTAGATCCGCATTCTCATTTCTGTAAAGCACACAATCGTTTAGGCATGCATCTATCTTCTTATAATCCAAACCCAAGGGACACATCAACTTCTTGGCGTAATACGTGGACTTCGGCAACTAATGACCCTTAGGCAACATCTCCTGCAAAGCTTCCAATAACCAAGTAAAGCTAGCGTTACTCCAACCGCCCCTCATTTTCACATTGAAAAGTGTTGCCACAGCTGACAGTATTGTGAATGTAGTACAACCAGGATACAAAGGCTTCCTAGCCGCCTCACTTAAACTCTCAAAAATACGTGGGCGTCCATGTAGCTCATCTTCGACCCCTACGAGCATCTCATCGAAACGATCTTCTTCGTTATCCTCAACCCCTGCACCATTGTGTTCGGTGGCATAACCGTCATTATTAAGAATCTCATCTTCGACATCATCATCATGGCTCAAGTCATCATCGCTATAATCACCCTCACTTATCGGGGAGTCATTTTCGACCACTTCACATTGTTCCTTTCCCACATTGCAACAACCACTTTTCATGACCTTTACTGACTCACCGTGCCAAAGCCACACATCGTATTGTTGCCTAAACCCACGACGAATGATATGATCCCGTATAACCTTGACAGAACTGAATTTTTCCACATTCTCACAATCAAAACATGGGCAGTAAATCTCACCACCCCCAATGTCCTCTTGATGTTCTAAAGCACGCGTACAAAACTCTTGTACCCCTTCTAAGAACTCAACACTATCGCGCCTACAATACATCCAACTTCTATCCATAATCGATTATCTATATACAACCACAAAAATATTAATAGAGATAATCTCCAACAAATACAATAACGCCAATCAAATCAACAAACAATCATGGATGTAGAAGATACATAAGTAAGCAAAGGTCCTTATCACATACATCATACTGACAGCCTACAACACTATTAACTGAGTATAGGTAAACAGAAGAGCATATATATAATCTAACCAGCTGCTACCTGTCAACACACAGAACAAAACAGAAGCAGCAACACTTACTGAACATACACTCAGTCCCAGCACACACCACAGCACACTAGTAACCTACACCAGTGCTAACTAAATTCAAACTAACAGACTAGCACCAATACATACACAAGCTGCATAAAGAATACAAATTGACACCATCACTGCAGCACACTAACAGATGAAATCAAGACATGACACAACAGACCCTCAGTACACATTTATCTGCATAAAAAAACAAAGTGACATCTAGCTCATCCCAACACTCCTCTGAAGCCAATCAATATGAAACAGAGCCCTCTGAATACAAAAGACTTCATTATGCCCTTCTCTTATTTTTTTGGAGTTGTAAGCCCTCTGCATTTCAACTTGATTCTACAAGTTTGTCTCAAACTAAATTTTTTTGCCCATGTCGAAATGGAAGTAAAAAGAAGAACAGTCACTATTTAGAGTCCTTCATATTGACAAATTTAGTTGGAATCAAAAAATTCAGACTTCAATTGTCAATCAATTTTAAAGCTTTAAACTTTGAGATGACTTGATTATAGTTATCAATTGTCAAATTCTTCGTCACTTCAAGCAATTATCAAATTCAATAAAACAAATTAAACCTTAACGCACTCATAAAATGAATAAGACTTTAATTTTTCAATCAATTATACTGAAAAACTACTAAAGCAGAACAAAATAATGCTTCAAGCAGTTCGTCAATTCAGTATAAAAGATTGAATTTGAATTTTAAATAACGAAACCAAAACCCAAGCAAATAGATTGAATTTGAAAGAACAAACCTTAAATTAACGAATTCCTTTGTTTGATTGAGCAAATTCCAAATTTGATGCGTGAATTCCAACTGAAAATCCCAATTATAACCGTTGAATGTGAGAGAAAGGGGAGATAGCTATCCAAAATTGATGAGATAATTCAACTGAGAATAACGGTTGAATGTGAAGACTCTTGTATATAATTCTTGCTGAGATTTCGTGGGGAGAAGAAATTCGTGGGAGTGAGTGGTGGCTGGGGGTTTGCTGAGAAATCGGAGCCGCGGGGAGGGGAGGTAGTTGCCGCTGCTTCTTTTTTTATTATTATTTTAAATTTAGATAGTAAGAGATTATTGTGTTATTTTTTGAAATTATGTAATTCTGCACGATTAATGCTAATAAGTTCTAATTATTTAATTGTGATATTGGCTGCATTACATTCATTTACTTGAAGCAATTAAAACAAATTAATTTTCATTTAATTTTTTTAATTTTTTAATGGATTCTATTGGCTGCACAACTTATTGCAGCTAACAGAACAAATACTTCTTATTGCTTCACATTCTCCTTTAAAACTGCAGCAAATGAAAACTTGTTTCCTGCCATCACCTAAAATAGCAGCAATTAGGGGGCAGCAAATAAAACTTTTTTTTACTAGTGATCCTGCTGCTCGGCAAACACGGATTCCGGCCAGTAAGGCTTCATATTCAGATTCGTTATTAGACGTCGGGAACTTAAAACGTACGACATATTCATACTTATCTCCTTCTGGGGACTGACAAATAAGGCCTGCCCCACTTCCCTGAGTAATAGACGAACCATCTACCATTAGCTTCCAACACTGACTGCCCTCAGAGGGGTCTTTTACAGGATCCAACACTAGTCGAGTTAGTTCAGCAATGAAGTCTGCCAAGGCTTGTCCCTTAATCGCTTTTCTTGGCTCAAAAGTAATGTCAAACATCTTCAGTTCATTCGCCCATTTGAGCATTATTCCAGCCGCCTCTAGGTTATGTAAAACCTGCTTTAGCGGCTGATCAGTATAAACAACTATACTATGAGCCAAGAAATAGGGCCTTAGCTTTCGGCTAGATACTAAAGTCAGGCCGAACTTCTCTACGACAGTGTATCTGCTCTCAGCATCCTTGAGTACTTGACTCACAAAGTAAATAGGGGTTTGTATAGCATCTCTCTCAGCTAACAGTACTGCACTGACTGCTTCAGGAGAAACAGCCAGGTAACATACAACTTCTCTCCGACCACCGGACTTATCAGACGGGGGAGCTGCTGTAAATGCTTCTTGATTTCAAGTAAGTCTTCTTGATCGCCGCAAAGAAGTGATGGCATTTATCACCTGATTTGGACAAAAATCGTCCTACTGCCGCTAAGCAACCAGTCAGCCGCTGTACTTCCTTCACCTTGGCCGGAGGCTTCATGTCGAGTACAGCCTAGATTTTTTCTGGGTTTGCTTCTATCCCACGCTGATCTACTAGAAACCCAAGGAACTTGCCAGCTGAAAACCCAAAAACGCACTTTTTTGGGTTGAGTCTCAATTTATACTTGCGCAATATGTCAAAAGTTTCACGCAGGTCTTCGACATGATCTGTTTCTTCTTTCCTTTTGACGATCATGTCGTCAATGTATGCTTCTAAATTTCGTCCCAACTGAGGCGAAAAGATCTCATTGATAAGCCTCTGAAAAGACGCTGGGGAGTTTCTCAAACCAAAAGGCATCATTAGCCATCCATACAACCCTTTTTCTGTTACGAATGAAGTCTTATCCTGGTCCTCCGCAGCATGGGGATCTGATGGAACCAAGAATAGGCATCCATGAAGCTCAGTATTGCATGTCCAGCCATCGAATCCACCAGACGGTCCAACTTTGGCAAAGGAAAACTATCTTTGGGGCAGGCTTGGTTCAGATCCGTATAGTCGACACACATCCTCCAAGTTCCATTCGGCTTGGGGACCATTACCACATTCGCCACCCAATCAAGATAGTAGGTTTCTTTGATGAAACCGGCTTCCAGCAGTTTTTTGACCTCGTCATCTACAGCTTGATTCCTTACAGGCCCCAAATGTCTTTTCTTTTGCCTAATTGGTTTTCTGGCTGGATCAACATTTAGCCGATGTACAGCTACTTCGGGGTCAGTTCCAGGCATCTCTTCTACCCCATAGGCAAAAATATCCTGATATTCCTTCAACATTGCTATGATAGCTTCTTGTAACTCGGGCTTCAAACCTGCCCCAATTTGCAAAGTCCTTTCTGGACGAGAATCATCTAAGCAAATGCTTAAAGGGGGTTCAGCAGGCTTAGGACGATCAAGTGTCAAGCTTGCGATCGTCATCACCTCAGCTGAAGGCCTTGGTTCTTCTTTGACTTGAGTGAAATTTCTCTTCTTACTGGGCAAATCTCTTGCCGTTTTCCTTTCGGGAGTAACATATAGTTCACTTCTTTCCCTAGCCGGCTTCCTTGTTGAAGCATCATTCGTTTGAAATTTTTCCTCCTTCATTCTGGTCGGTCCTACCGTGTCTGCCCCAATCTCTTTGGGCTCGTCTACATCCATGGGCTCAACTTCGCTCAACTTCCATAAGGAAGGCTTTAAGGTTGTAAGATAACATTCCCTAGCGGCCCGCTGGTCTCCGTAGATTGTACTGACCTGGCCATCGTCACACTCAAACTTCATCAACATGAGATGGGTGACGATGACCGCCTTTATGTTATTAAGGGTAGGACGTCCCAGTATGACATATGTTGTCAAATCCTTGACAACCAAAAACTTTATGAACATAGTTCTACTCTTTTCCTTCTCTCCGACTCGGACGGGCAACGACACCATCCCGACCGGATGTATGATTCCACCTCCAAACCCTATAATAGGATGATGGACTAGAAGAAGATCTTTTTCATCAAACTTCAATCTTGACAAACAATCGGCGCTAATACTGTCAGTTGAGCTGCCAGTGTCGATAAGGATCCTTCTTACTCGTAGATTGGCAATCTTCATTTCTACGACCAGGGGGTCATCATGAGGGGTCCTAATCTGACCACGGTCTCCGTCACTCACCGTCACCAAGGGGAACGGGTCCACCTTGGATTTTCCTGATAGCAACACTTGGCCGAGCTCCCTGACATAATTTTTGTGCCCTCGCAAAGTTAGTCCTCCAGCTGCAAATCCGCCGGATATCACCAAAACCACATCTTCATCTGTACTAGCACTTTCTTTCTTTTTAATCTGCCGAAAATCCTTTTTCTGAAAACGACTTTCTCGAGACACATACTGATTCATCTTTCCCTTCTTGGCAAGGTTCTCCAAAGCTCTCTTCAAGTGCTTACATTCATAAGTCTCATGCCCACAATCTTTGTGGAAGTGGCAATACTTGCTTCTGTCCCGGTTCTTGTAGGGCGTCTTCATCTCGGCTGGAGCTTTGAGTTCATGCTGATCCTTGATTTCCATAAGGATGGAGTACTGGTCCTTATTGAACTCAATGGGTTCAGCTGGGACAGCCCTTTCTTTTCTCTTCTCTCTTCTTGACGGGGTGGTGCTTGAAGACACTACCCAGGTCTCAGCCTTCTTAGGATTGTTCTTAGATTTTTGAACGGGTTCCTCGGGCTTCTTAGACTCTGAGTGCTTAGCCTCAGCACACACCTCTGTCGCATGTATGAAAGCTTCGGCTTCCCTTAATGCTTCAGCCAAAGTGCTCACCTTCTACTTGACCAAGTCAAACTTGAAGCTTCCTGGGCGCAGTCCTCGGATAAATGCATCAAATGCTACACCAGCATTCAAGTCGTGGATCTGGAGGGCTTCAAGATTGAACCTCTTCACAAAACTTCTAAGAGATTCTTTTGGGGCTTGGACGATCTTCCCCAAATGAATACTAGTCTTCTGTTCCTGCCTGTTGGCTACAAAGTGACTAGTGAATGAGTAACTCAACTCGGTGAAGTTGTTGATGGAATTCGCTGGTATATTGTTAAACCACTTCTGAGTGACCCCTTTTAGGGTAGCTGGGAAGTTATTACACCATGTAGCATCGTCCACAGCCTGGACTTACATTTGGTGTTTGTATGCAGAAAGATGGTCATCTGGATCAGTAGTGCCATCGAACTGCCATCGAACGGATCAATGGTTGGTAGCTTAACTTTAGCACATGGAGGGGCTTGCATTATTTTGGCTGAGAAAGGCGTCGGCCAATCTATGCGCAGCTCCCTAAAACGTGCATCAACTAGGACTGTATCTCTCCGGCATTCCCTTAGGACTGGATTTGACGAACTGACCTCCTGGGACCCTCGCCTATAAACATTCTGCTGAGAAGTTCTCCGGTAAACATTAGGCTGGACCACTGTTCGCTCCTGGCGAGGCTCATAGATAGACGGAGTCCTTCCTTGCTCCAGAGTGTGACTCCGAATCCTCAGACTGGGGTCCTGCAAGTATGGCGTTGATCCGGTAGCCGACCTCTGTTGAGCCGCTACCCTCTTTGTTTGCAAGTATTCCCGAGCGTCAGTCTCCATTCGTCGACCATCCACTGGTCGGTTCACCGGGTTGGCGATCACCAGATTCCAGTCTAGACGACGTGGTTGCTCGCTACGAGCAGGATGCCTTCCCCTGGACGTTCTTCTAGCTTATTCTGGTCGTCTAGCCCCGCTTGGTCCAGCTACATTCTCCTGAGAAGCTCCTCTTCTAGGAGTGGGCCTAGGATCCGACTGGGAACCTACTCGGAAGAACAACATGTTGCTCTTAATCTGATCTTGGACAACTTGGGCCATCCTGGCTTGAAACTCATTTAGGGCGTTTTCTAAATGAGCCGCCGTGACCGGAAGAGCAGGGGTTGGGCTCCAAGACTGCCCCTAGGCGGACGTTCATCGTCGACGGTATCATTGACTTGAACATAGGGACTCATCCTTTGTCCTCGGTTGGACGAATTGCAATCTGTCATCTCTGCGCCTCCCCACAGACGGTGTTAGTCTAGATGGTGGACAGGTGTAGGGTTGATAATATTGGGAGGCTTGTGCAGAGACGTTGCTTCGTTCCCGAACCTGCAAAGGGGGAAAACCAAACCAGAGGTTTGGGTTTGATTCCTCTCCGATGCTTAAGTATTCAATAGATAAAATCTGGGTATAAATTTTGACAGTGTAAGTTTAAGAGAGAGTAGTTGTCCCTTTTACCTGATTATGAGGAACTATTTATAGTATCTATGTATAGAAAGGAGCACCCTAGAATGGGGAGATGTGATTGGTCGGGCAATGGGAGAGCGACACTTGTCATGGTCTGATTATCCTGAGCCCTTTATCCAATCACATTCTTCCTCTTTAGGGGATTTGGGCTGATTATTCCTTCCTTTAAGGAATAATTGGGCCTCTTGTTTGCAGTTTTGGTAACATCATTAGCTCCCATCTAACATGTTGCCAAGTGTCAATGAGTGGGTGAACCACGTGTCACCAATCCATTGGGCCACATGGCAGTCTTTGACGGGTCCACGTGTCCTCTTCTAATATGTTACAACAGTTATGAAAAATGACATTAATATAATAAAATATTGTACACAATAATTAATGATAATGTTAATAACTAGTAATATTATGTTATTATTGTTACTATTATAAATACTCCTTCCGTTTTTTTAATATGCACATTTTTTCATTTTGGGGAGTTTTTTTAAGGAAAAAATTGCCTAGAATAATGCAACCTTTTGGCGATTCGCAAATAATAATGCAACCTTTCGATTATTCTGGAATAATGCAACTTTTATACCCCATTTATTTTAAATAGGACAAATAACCGGTTACCTGAACAATTGTTAATTTTTATTTAAAACTTTAAAATTTAATTAATATATTAATATAAATTGAAAAAAAAATTCCCCCCAGCCCCGCACCCCTGCTCCCCCCTCGCTGCTGTCATCCTCCCCCGGCGCTGCTGTCATCCCCCCTCCCACTCCCACCCCCTGTAATCAACCCCTGGTCGCTTCCATCAACCCCCCACCCCGTCATTGGCTCGGCGGCGGCGGCGCCTGGGTGAGATAGCTCGGCGGCGGCGGCGTATGAGTGGTTTCGTGCGTGGACAGAGGAAGGTGCGTGATTTGGTGGTTTCTTGATTTGGCGGCGGCGCCTAGGTGTGGTGGCTTGTCGGCGTCTGGGTGGGATGACTCGGTGGCAGCGGCGTTCTGGGTGGTGTGACTCGTCGGCGGCGACATTTTGGGTTCCGGTGGTGTCGTGGCTGGGGGGAGGAAAAAGGGAGGGTTTTTTTTTAATTTTTTTTAAAATAATTTATGATAACCAATAACTGAATGACACGTGTGTTATTTAACCTCTTCTTTAGGTTAAATCCGGTTTTACCCCATTTAAAATAAATGGGGTATAAAGGTTGCATTATTTTAGAATAATCGAAAGGTTGCATTATTATTTGCGAATCGTCAAAAGGTTGCATTATTCTAAGTAATTTTTCCTTTTTTTAATTGGTACCTTTCTACCTTTTCCCATAAATGGAAGGTTGGTTCACCTAATTATTACACTTCTCTCCTACTTTTTCTTTCTTTCTCTCTGCCTTTTCACGTTTTCCTTACTTTTACTATCATTCTCTCTTACTTTTACACTTTTTCTTGGTCCACGCGCAAAAGCAGATGTACATATTAAAAAAACAAAGATAATAATACTTTAATACTTGAAGATAAAGTAATTATGATAATAATATGTTTAATAATAATAAATATTATTAGTACGATAATAATTATTAATGATAATACTATAAATTAACAATGATAATAGTTATTAGAATATAATAATAATAATAAATAATAATAATAATGAGTTAATATATAATTAGCAATAATAGTATTAATAATGATAAGATAATTAATACAATAAATTAGTTGAACAATAATAATAGTATTATCAGCGAAGATTATGAACGAAGCTAAACTGGACTGAATAAAGTGAACTGAATGGACTGAACCGAATTAAACCGATTGATTGGAGGTAAACTGAACTAAATGAAACCAAAATTAAGATGGAGAGCACAAGTCCTTAGTTTCTTTATTGCAAATCAATACCCCCTCTATTTCATTTTATATGTTATAATTTGACCAATTATGTGAGATTTTTTTAGTCAAAGTAGGACAAATAAAAAGACTAAGATGGAGTACTTTGTAGTACTAGTAACCATGTTGTATGTTGTAGATAATAATACAATCTTTCTGAAGGATACAATTTTCTAAAGAAGGGTGCGTTCTTTTCAACTTAGTTTTCCTTATCATCCGAACTTATCTAAACTTATCAAACTTATCTAAACTTATTAAAAATTATCTAAACTTAATTTTTTTTAAAATTGAAAATAAGTTGAAAACGAAAGTGCCAAAGTCGTTTATCAAATCTAAGGTAGACATCAATTATAAATACTTCTTCCGTAACGTAATTATTGCAACAAATTGTCTTGGCACTATCTCCTATGCAAAATTTCTTAATGAAGTGTTAAGACATTAAGCATGAACTATTAAAACATTAAGCATGATAGGGGAGAGAAAGTGAAGAAATATTAACCACCCTCAAACACCACCTTCACCTCCTACCCACCACCTACTGGAAACCTCCACCACCACCACGATGAAACTGCAGCCCGACCCCACTACCACCACAAAAATCGCAACCCCACTGCCACAACAAAAATCACAACCCCATTGCCACCACGAAAATCACAGCCCCACCCCAAACCCCACCACGAAAATCGCAGCCCCCGCCCATCCAACCACCACCATGAAAATCGCAGCCCCGACCCAGCCCAAACCCACCACGTAATCGCAGCCCTACCCACCCCTCCCCATGATAATCGCAGAGCCGAACCGCCCACCCAACCCCTCACCACGAATTCGCCCCAGCCCCTCCTCCCCACGAAGTCGAATGCCAATCGCAGCCCCCCACCGTGAAATCGCAGCAAGAATCACAACGTTTGAGGAAGGACATCAGTGTTGGGTTCGATTGATGGTTGTGGTGGTGGGCGGTGAAGTGGTTGGTTGTGGTGGTGGGCGGTGAAGTGGTTGGTTGTGGTAGTGGGTGCTGAAGTGGTTGGTTGTGGTGGTGGATTTCAGCAGATATTGTGGTGGCAGGATGGTTGGCCGTTTTGGCGGTGGTGGTGGTGAATGTGGTGTTGATTGATGTTAGATTAGGGTGGAAACTTTTATGGGATTAATTTTTAGTTAGTAATGTAATCTCTTGTTACGAACTTTAATCAATTTTTAAATTGTAAATTAAGGGTATTATTGTAATTTTACATTAAAAACTTAACTAAAACAGGAAAGATTTGAGTTTGTTGCATTTATTTTCTCTTTAAAATTTTCGATTTTTTTAAAATTTTCCTGGAAAATTGACCATTTGACTTATAAAAATATAAAAATTACGATTTGATCCCACTAAATATTTTTTTTTGTATGCGCTACTATTAAAATGGCAAAAGGTGCATTTTTTTCGCGACGAAGGTAGAGTAGTATATCAGATAGCTTGGAGATACTAAAATACGAGTAGGAGTCTTGGAGATGGACAGATTGTGTCAGCAGAATATGGAAATATAAAACCTGAGACCAACTTCAAAGATGATTACCCATGCCATTAGTGTGAGTGTGAGTGTGAATGTGGCGGCTAACAGTAACACCAAACCTCTAGATCTTACTTACATGTTTTCTCATTTTGTAGAGCTGTGTATTAGCAGGATAAACTTTGCTTGGTCAATTAAGAATATAGTAGAAGGGGTGGACTAATAATATAGCGAGTGCTACAATGTGTACAAGTTGCTGCTTCCGGGGATTATGCTCAGGACGCAATATCCGCAATTCGTGCGGGTTCTTTTTCTTTAATTACAAACAATGCACCGACTCCTCTGCCCTTATCACGTGTCACGTGACACCTTAGCTTCCCACCCTTTAATTATTTGTATACCCTCTTGGGCCGAAGCAATATGATTTGGTCGCCACTATCTATATATAAGGTCTCGGTTCGAGTCTTCACGTCATGGCAATGCATAGATGTAATAGTTGTTTCCTCTTCGTCTTCCAAACTTGTCTAATTATATAGGGTGTGGGTTTCATTCATATAAAGCGGGATTTACGACCTACTAAGTGGGTGGGTCCTTGTCATGAAAACTATTTTTATAATAGTTGGTAGAAATGAGTTATTAGGTCTGCACAAGTTAATTCGTTCCAACTTAATAGGCCAGTTTTTTTGGAAGTAAAGTGAGAAAAAGTAGGATTTTTATCCCAAATTGACATTTAAAGCCGGACACATTTACCACTAGATCAAATTTTGCCTTTTCCACTCCTCGCTGCCATGTAAGATTATTTAGTTCACGATTTTATACACAACAATAAGTACATTAGCATATACTTTCTCTGTTTCTAAATAAGTGGTACATTTCTTATTTTCACATTTGCCGATGTATTATTTTAACCATTAATATTTACAATTATCAATAAGTAAAAATTATAAAAAGTTGATATTAAAAAATTCAAATTGAGACGAATCTAACAAGATCCCACGTGACTATGTATTTCATAAAGTGTAAACCACCAAAGCTAATTAAAATCTAAAATCTAAATAGTAAACACTATGTAAATGTGTCACTTATTTAGAAACGGAGAAAGTATACTCTATATCCCATTAAATTTCACATAAGTCACAGTATAAAGTTGGTTATTAGTATCTACAAATATCGATTAGTAGAAGTAATAAAAGAATTGCTATTTTGAAAATATACTTTGTGAAAGATTCCAATAACATTTTACACACAAACTTTATTATTATTCATTTATTTGCTAGTCAAAAAGTACTCCCTTTCTTCCTATTTCTTCTTCTACTTTCCTTTGTGGCATGTTTAAATTCTTCATATATATTTTGAATCTCTATTTTTCCATCTTACCCCTTAAAATACCAAATATTATTACACTCTTAACTTTTCATCTTACACATGACTCACCTTAGAATCATTTTTTTTCTCTCTCTTACTTTCTTCAAGAGCAAGAAGGTATAATTTTTTTTAATATTATCAAACCAACAAGATGCTCATCTACCATAATTTGCATTCCCCCAATTTCAAATAGGAACATAAATGTAAAAATGAGTCTATCTATTGTATTATTATAATTATTAAAACGCCAAATATATTTGTAATAAAAATAGTTGATCTATAAACTTCAGAATGTTTTAGAAAACAAAACTACTTAGTCACAAAAAGAAGAACCATTATTAAGAACAACCACTCCACTTTAGAAAGTGGCTAAAATTACGAGGAGATGTTAAAGGAACTTACTGATTAGAGAGATTTTTAGAGAAAAACCCTCATTATGATCACAAATCAACGAATTGGATTTTGTCCTAAAGTAAAACAAAATAATATATACTCCCTAAAAAAACAACCCACTGGAAAAAGAAGCATTAAAATTAAGAAATTGTAACACAAAACATGTCTGGAGCACCGCCCGGGCCCCAAAACTAGTTTGGAACTACGACAAAGACATAGGGAGTCCATCTTTCTTGCTGTACAAACGTAAAATAAAAGATGGATGAATATTTACCAATATAGATGTGCTAAATGTTCAATAAATGATGAGAATTTACAATTTATTCTAATTGATATGAGAAATATTTAGAGGATCATTCTCTCAAGGGTGAACCATAAGCTATCTAATAAAGAGAAACGATATAATGTGGGATCTTCAAGAACATCGAAAGCCTGGCCTTTTGTTTGTGATGTCCTTACTTAGAAAGGTAATCTGCAACTGAATTTGCTTCTCCAAAAATATAATGCACTGAAGTTGAATGGAAATCGATGAGGAGGTGAAGAATATCATCTATAAGGGTCCGAGTACACTAAGGAGTTTCAAAATTTTCCTTTAGCACATTGATGACGACGAGGTCGTCTCCTTCGATAATACAATCTTCGAATTCCATATTTTTGGCCTGAAGTAGTCCATTGCGGAGGGATGTACCTTCATAGAGGATATGAGTTTTCGAGATTGTAAGCCATAACTTTGAGAATATGTCTAGTAGATGTACGTAGGAAATGGCAGCAACATCGATCAAAATTCAGCTTAATGAAGTTGGGGGAGGACGTCTCCATTAAAAATTGGATTGTCTTGTATGCCCTAGAAGGAGTGGAGGTGTGGAAAGATGAGTTATTGTCTATGGAATTGCTCAAGTTCCATTCAAATATTGAGTATTTTTCTCTATAGAGTATTCGATTAATTTGGTAAGTTTCATTCTCAAAGATAATTGAATGTTTTCCTTCCATAAGCTCCATAATAGCAAAAATAATTTGGCCACGGTTTTTATGTTGTAGTATCTAATATGTGTGAACACTTTATGGACAGGAGCATTTGAGATAGTTATTTCCAAGTATTCTTCAACCATGGCATGTGATAATATCACTCTAAACCTCTTATTTTCTTTGATTTGAATTATTTTTCTCCACTATCTTGCAAAGTTTTGTTTTGCTCAATTCACGTTTTACTCAATGCTCCGGGGTTTATATGAATTATACTTAAGTAATTGACAACTAAAATTTGGTGTAGAAGGATGTTAGTAAAAAGTTATAACTCAGTAGTTTTATTCATAGAAGCAATTAAAATATTATAACTTATTGTTTTCATTTAAAAAATTTAATATCATTATAAGTATCGATAATAAAGCAACAATAATGTAGTGGCACAATGGTTAGATTGCAATCTGTGCTTACGCTTTTTAATATATATATATATATTATAGCAATTTTATAGTTTTTTTGTCTTTTCGCTCGTTTTCTACGACCTTTTATAGCATTTCCTTGGTGTTTGTAGGTGTTATCAAAGTAAGCTTTTTGTTTAACCTAAAAAAGGCCAAGAATGTAGAAGCAAATCTTGGATCATGACTAATGAACAAAGAAAGGCAAAAGGAGGTTAAGCAACCAAAATCCATCAAGTTTCCATCATGTTTTGCACCACGGTTCACTTTAAAAGCTTGTATATCCCAAGTTAAACATCATTTAGTAGTAATTAAAGTTGGATATGATAGCTTGTATCGATAGCTTTCGAACGATTGGTCATAAGCCCAATTTAGACAACAAAGGAAGGAGATATAAGCTTTAGAAGTTCAATTGTGTTGTTTAGCCGGATTTCCCCGTCCGGGCACTGTTCTGCTCGTCCGAGCATAGGAGGCGAACGCGGAACTTTGTTTTCTTTCAAACCCTTTAAGCTTGTAATAGAAGGGTATTATAAATACCCATTTTTACAATATTTTTGTGATTATCCCTTGGTTGCATGTTTGAGACCTTGAGAGTGGCTTAATTATGTGATCTAGGTAGTTTATGAACCCTTGAGAGAGGGTTTAGAGCTAGTTAAGAGTCAATAACCTCAATTAGTTGCTTGATTTTCTTTCCTCCATGTTTCACCCTTCTAATTTTCTAAATCATGATTGGTTGGTGTTGGATCCCTTTCCCCGATTCTATTATTTGATCCTTGGTACTTAGTTTAGTTCAATAGACTTTAGTTGGTAGTTGACACCTTTCGACTCTTTTACAGCCTAACTTATTGTTAAATTAGCATATATAGGTATTCCTTAGTCCTTGTGGGAGAATGACCCTTACTTGTCACTTAACTTAGTTTAGTGGTCTAGTTAGATTTTGTTAATGTAGGAGACTAGTAAGGACCTAGTTTTTTCTATATCAACATGTGATGATCGCAATTTCCATCTTGGACGCGCACCTACAGAGAGGTAGGTGCGCCCAAGTAAAATGCAACAATAACAGAATCAAACGCAGCAAGAAAAAATAGCCCGGATTGTGTCTGACACGGAATGAACATCAGGCCTGAATAAATGAAAATTAGAGATGAAAAAACAAAAACAAACCACAAATCAGCTTCTCCTTATGTTTGACACGGAATGAACACCTGTTGAAAATAAATATACATGGAAAAGGACAAACAACATTTAGTATTGCTAGGAAATTGTTTTGTCCATGACTAATGTACATGAATGAGAAACAAATGAAATTTCATTTTGCCCATTTATACAATAACTAATGAACATCAATTATCATACGATGAACCTATGGATATATTAAACGAACAAGCTACTATTCTTATATAATTTTATGTATAAATGAGGAATAGAGTTCCACAATAAGTAGATAAAGAAACAATAGTTAATTTAAAATGAACATATGAGTGGGAAATTTTACATCATTTTGTAATAATAAAAAAAGAAGATTTACAATATTTGTAAAGAACCGAAAAATGAATAGGTGACTATTCCTTACTTAATTTATGAAAATGACAAATGGGATGTATTGTTATCAATGAAATTCTCTATTGTTAATGTTTACGTAGTTATTGTTATTATTTACTATGTATGATCTATTATTTATCTTATTAGTACACATGTTCATTGTGTCTACTCTACTGTTCATGCATTGTTATCAATGAACATTTGTATTGATAATGTTAAACTACTTATCATCAATGTTTATTATGTTTACAAAAGTTCATTTTGTTTGATATGGATTGTCATCAATGAAATTTTATATTGTCAATTATTATCAATGAAATTTTATATTGTAAATGTTTAAGTACTTATTATCAAAGTTCATTATGTATGATGCATTGGTCATCTTATAAGCACACACCTTCATTTTGGCTGCTCTATTATTCATGAATTGTTATCAATTAACTTTGGTATTGATAACTTTCAAGTACTTATTGTCAATATTCACTATGTTTGCTTAATGGTTCATTACTTGGTACACAAGTTCGTTGTGTTTGATCTAAAGTTCAGAATTGCGACCATTTATTTTGTGTTTTCAATTGCTATCTAATGCTATCTTATCAGTACACATGTTCATTATGTCGGCTCTAAATTTCATGTATTATTATTATCAATTAACTTTGGTATTGATAATGTTTAAGTACTTATTATCGGTGTTCATAATGATTGCTCAATTGTTCATATAACTAGTAAAAAAGTTCATTGTGTTTGCTTAAATGTTCATTAGATGAATATAGTTGTTCAATAATTCCCGATTTGATGTTCATTCATCTATAAGTATATATCTAGATTAGTATTTGTTGATTTGACATGTAATAATCATTTGTTCATTTATCTATAATTGTTATTCCTTTTTGACCCGACGATTCAATAACGTCAATTAGGATGAATTGAATAAAAACGGTGAGAAATGATTTAAGAACAATACAAAAATAAATAAAAACCAAATATTCTTATTGATTCTGAAGAACGAGTACAATGCTTAGCATAAAATGCTGTAAAAAAATATACAAATGACGTCTTTATAATATTTATACTATCTAACTAACTAAAGAAATGGCCGCTAAGAAGCCCTAACGTCTCTCTTGTATTGTGGGATTTGTCTTGATCACCTCCTATCCTCATGCTGGACCGCGCTTCCTCCATCTCCACATCCAACGAAACGTGAATTCACAGTAGGGGTTTTGGCCTTTTGAGTCAGGGGTTTGCTCTTCACAACAGGTTTTATTGTTTTGATCTCTGTGGTCCGGTTTTGCCATCAGTAGCGGTATTGGTTGGTGTGTGGGGTTTGGTTGTAGCAGGTGGTGTATTACTTCTGCATATTCATGAAGTGGACAATGAACATTAGATGACAAAGAATGAATATTAGATCAAAAATTAATGTACAATTGAATAAAATGAATGATCAATAAAAATGAGCTACTGAAAAATGAACAACGAGAAAGCAGTAATGAACAACAGTGAAGTACTAGTAAAATATTAAATAAAATGAATGAACATTGTTACAAAGAATGAAAAACTGAATAAAATTAATGAACAATATAAATAGATGAACAATAGAGTAACCAATTGAACAAATAATGAAGAATATTGAACAGTAGAAAATAACTAGTTAACAATGAATAACAAGTAAGAACTAGTGAACAATGAACAACTGAAAAGTCCTAGTGAACAATAGGAATGAACAATTGAATTAAATGAATGAACAATTGAACTAAATGAAATGATCAAATGAATAACTAAGTGAATTTAATGAACAATTGAATAATATGATATGATTAAATGAACAATTAAATAACATGAGTCTACAATTGAATAAAAAAAATGAACAATTGAATAATATAGGTAGGTAAACAATAGAATAAACAATGAACAAATTATGAAAAATATTGAACATTAGAAATTAATAGATATAGTTAATAATGAATAACAGGTAAAAACTAATGAACAATGAACAATAGGGAAGTCCTAGTGATAATAGGAATGAACAACTGAATTAAATGAAATGATCAAATGAACAATTGAATAATTGAAATAAACAAATGCATAGTTAAATAACATGAGTGTACAATTGATTAAAAAAGAATGAACTATTGAACAAAATGAATGAACAATTGAATGAAATAAGTAAACTATTGAATGGAATGAATGAATAACTAAATAAAGAAAACAATTGAATAAAATAAATGAACAATATAGGTAATTGAACAAACAAAAGATTATAATTATTGAAAAATATACAATAACTAGTGAACAATAAAGAACATTTAACGATAAGTGAACAATGAAAATGATAATTAAATGAATAAACAATTGGGTAAAATAAAATGATATGACCAAATGAATAATCGAGTGAATTTAATGAACAATGGGATCAAACAATTGAATAGTACAATATGATCAAATGAACAATTGAATAACACGAATGTACAAGTGAATAAAAAGGGTGAACAATTGATCAACAATGAAAAAAAACTATTGAACTACGAAATATAACTAGTGAACAATAGGGAAAAACTAGTGAACCATTGAAATAAATTAATAAACTTTGTTGCACATACGTTTTCTTAGTTGCAGCAGGATCTACACATACATTCAAACATTTAAAGTACATTCATTCAAACAAAATGAACATTATTGAAATAAAATAAACATTCTTCAAACAAAATAAACATACCAAATATGCAATTCCAAAAAATGTAATGTTATAGTAATTTAAACAAACTTTAGATCTATGAAAAAAAAACTCAAAAACTACATTATCATCACACACAAAGTGTTACCATTCTAAATTGCTTTGTTGTTGTATGAGTTTAGACTTTCATGGGGTTTAGTTTGAAGTTTGAAATGATTTTTAGGGTTAAAATTCGAAATTTTTAGTGAAAATGATGAATATGTGTGGTTCTTTTACAAACATAAGTTGGATGTGTTGAAGTTGGGTTGAATTTTGGATGAAAATGGTGAATTGAATGAGTTTTTGGGAAGAAGATGGAGAAATTTTAGAGAGAAAATGAAGGAGAGAAAAATGGAAGAGAGGGAAAATTTTTGGTAAATGAATTTGAATTTTGAATCAAAATGAAAGAAAGAGATAATAGAGGAGAGGAAAAATTCTGTCAGAGGAGAGAGAAAAGGCGTAATATTTTCGGTTTTGATTGTTCATTGGAAACAAACGATTGTTCATTGAAAATGAACCATTGTTCATTCCGTGTCACAGATTAGAGAGTTTGTCTGCGTTTTGTTGTTTTCGGGCTGCGTTTAAGGTGGGCGCACCTTCCTCTACGTAGGTGCGCGTCCACCATGTACCTATTGTGTGATGATCATTTACTATGGATGTACAGATGCTAAATAAAGTACGAACACTTACCTACATAATTGTCATACATTAACTATTCTACGAAAATTTACCTACATGAGATAGTGTATCCCTGCCCGAGGGTTCTCTTATGATCCGCTTAGAGGCAGTGGATAAGAGGCGAGAGCTAATTAGGGATTGTTTTCGTCAACTGAAAAAAAAGTTGAGTTAAATTAAACTGAACGCAGTTGAACTGAACTAAGAGGAGTTAAACTGAATTGAAATAAACAGAATTTAATTGAATTATGATAATAATCATGAGTAAATATTTAATCAACACAATGATAATTAACAATAATAATCATAAATAATATCTGATGACTGATAACAATAATAACAAGTAAATATAATTCATTTCTGTTTCTAATTATTGTAGTAGAATAGATTAGAAAAACTAAGAGGCGTTGGTTTTCTCCCTTTCACCTTCTCTTCTTTTGGAGAATTAGGACATGTTCTCTTCGGCATAAAACAACTGAACTGAACTGAATTGAACTGAATCGAACTGAACTGAATCTGAATTGAACTGTATTAAATAGTGATATGTGAGAGTAAAAGTATTGTCCAGAGCTGAACTGAACTGATCTGAACTGAACTGAACTGAACTGAATTGAACTGAACTGAACTAAATTGAACTGAAATAAATACTGATATGTGAGAGTAAAAGTATTGTCCAGAGCTGAATTGAACTGAACTTATCTGATCTGATCTGAACTTAACTGAACTGAACTTAATTGAACTGAACTGAATTGAAAATAAGTTGGGGAGAACAGACCCTTAGAGAAGGACGTTACTACCTTGCTGAAGCGGATACAAAAGTGCTCCATGACTCAAGATATTGGGGCGGTGCTGCTGTTCACAACTTTATTAGGATTAGACTATCGTTAAAGGAGTGGAGGCCCAGATAGTATCTCGCCTTCCCACTAATTTTTTTGTGTATATTTTGAGATTGCTTGATATAAAATAATAATAATAAATAAAAAAATAATACTAACAAAAATAATAGTAATAAAGGTCGTAGTAGTAGTAATAATAATAGTAACGAAAAATTATTCAATGGCTACAAGAAGATTGTAGCCATTATAATAGTTTCAATCTCAACCCTTAATTTTTATAGATTCATCTTGTCCATCAAAATATAATTAACTTCTAAAAATTTGACTCTTTTTTTTAATTAAATCATTTAGATTAATGGTCAAGAAAGGCCTACAACTAATGAAGGGTTTAGATTTAAATAGTTATAGTGGCTACAATTTTATTGTATCCATTGTGCAATAATAATATTTAAAGTTTGTTTCAAATAATAATAATAATAGTATTTTATAAATATTTTGAATTTGTGTGAAATAATAATAATAACAATAATAAGAAATAAATATATAATCAACAAAATGATAATTGACGATAATAATAGATAATATTTGATGCCTGATAACAATAATAAATAAAAATGAGTAAATATAGTAATTTTTTTACTAATTATTGTTGTGGAATAGATTAGAAAAACTGAGAAAGAATTTCTACTAACCGATACAGTGGATCAAAGAAGGATTTAACCGTTGTTATAGTATGGTAGGAGCTTCGCCTAAAACTATTATAGTGGAACGAAGAAGGAACTTCTTCTTGCTATATTTTCCGGCTTTCACAAGCTTAATATGATATAAGTAGAATTTTCTTTAAAAAAAATAGCATGTTCTTTTAAACTTAATTTTAAAAAAATTCATACGCATCCGGTGTACACTAATTTAGTGTGCACCTGATTCATATCACTTAAGTTGTAATGATTACAATCTTCACTCACTTTGTGTGATATAGTGTATCTATGTGTGATATAGTATATGTATTTTGTGTTTCTATCTACGTAATATTTTCACTCACTCACTCTATGGTATGATTACAACTTTCACTCACTCACTCACTCTAATGATTACAACTTTCACTCACTTACTCATTCATTCTACAACATATTTCTATATATGCTAGTGTGTCTTTGAGTGATATAGTTTATCTATTTATGATATGCAGCTGGTCTTGTAAGAGACCTTCTACTTTTTAAATAAAATTAGGCAACGGCCCAATAGGCCCAACAATAAGAAGAGAGAATCACAAAACTGTCCTCTGAAAATAGGGACCCGTTTAACCCATTTTGTGACCCATTTAATTCATTTCGTGACCTGTTTAGTTCATTAAATACTCAGTGTTAAATTTATTTAGTTACTAGTTTAATCCATTTAGTTACTAGTTTAATTCATTCGGTAAGTTATAATTTTTTTTATAGGAATTGCTTGTTATGTTTCGAGACTAAAATTGAAATAGTTAAAAGAGAAGAGAATAAACAAGTAGAGTGTGCTAAATTTCTAGGAATTGTATTGGGCTAGAGTAAGATAGAATGGGTTTGTTAATATAATGTGGGCTTTGGTTGGTCTAATTTTATGTTAAAATTAGACCGCCTATTTTAATAATTTGTGTTACGAAATAGCGTATGAATATTTGATATAGTATATTCGTGTACTATAGTCCATTTTGATATTTTGTCTTTCAGTGTGATACAAAGTATGTAGTACTGCATTTTCGTCTGTTATATCTTCTATATATGTTATAGTATGTTTCTGTCTGATATTGTGTATCTATTATAGTGTATAGATTTGTGATATAAACGACTTTGAAGTAATATTGTTGTCGCGCGCGGGTCACGTGCCTGAGCTTAGTGCACATTATTCTTAATGTGAACCGGGTCCACGCAAGTCGGATTGCTTATTTAAACACTCTAGTGGTTATTTCAGAAAAAATCAGAAAAAATCAAATCAGAAAATAATAAGAATAAAAAATAACTATAATTAGTTCAAATCGGATCAGATAAGAAAAATTCAGACAAAATCATAAAATTTCAGATCATATTAAAAAGTTCAGATCATAAAAACTTAGATAAGATCAGACAAAAAAAGAATGGACCCATAGTTTCGCCAAAAAAAATATCTATTACCTTCATTTTACAAAAACTTTGGATTTTTCTCGTATGTTAATGTAAAAGTTTAAATGTAAACATCTCGAATTTTGTATTTGTAAATTTTAAAAAAGTGAATATATAAAAATTTACGTTGAGATGATTGTAATTAGATTTTATATAACTATATTTTATCCGACGTATATATTACAAATTAAATTTTGGTCAAAGTAAGACTAGTTCCAATGCACGCAACGCGTGTAAAATAGCTAAAGATTAAATTTTTTATTAGTGAAGCGGTTAATTATCGAATCATTAAAGCAGTTGAATTTTTTTATTTATTCTTTTTTCTTTTTGTTGTCCACTTTGCCCTTATAAATATGTGAATAACGTAAAAACGAAGAAGTAGTACCTACATAATCAAGAAGCATAGAGAGAGTTCCATCCCCTCAAGAAGTGTGGAGAGACTAGAGAGCATTATCAATATTCCATTACTGCATTTAAAAGCCATTGTCCAAATTTCTAGATACTTGTAGACTTCTATAATTTTTTTTGTTTAATCTATCTTCCCCTGTTAAACGTTAATAAACTTAATCGAAAGATTGTCGTTACATACTTATACCCATGGAGGCAAAATGGCATTGCCAATATCATACTCATTAAGATCTCATACCAAATCTAACTCTCAGAATTTTTTCACACCTTTGACCAGAAAAGATTCCATGCCTAACTTTTATGAGGCTTCCAGCAAAAAGACGTCACACCATTCTTTGTATTTTTTGAGGAAATCTATTAATTTAGGAACTAAAAATCTTTGAAACTTTAAGTTGCAAGTCACCTGTAGTCGAGAATATTTTTAAATCTGACTGTACAATTTACAAAATACAATTGTTTACGTTTCCTCTAAAATGTCGTTGGTATCCTGTTAAAACATTTTTTAAAAAGTAAATTACTTTATTTGCAATGATAATTTTTTTATAAAGTTTTAGAAGTCAGAAGGTTTGTCATGGCTATTTACATTGGAAAAGTGCACATCCTCTAGCACTTTTAATAATGGGATTGGGGAATGACAGGAGAACCCCAAGTAAAGGCGGAGCCAAGATTCGTGCATTGTGAGGGTTGAGATCATACTTTTTTATATATATATCCAAGGAGTTGAACCCTTGACCACCAACATATTCTTCAACAATAAACAATTTACCACTTGAGCTACAATCATTTCCTAGAATAAAGATACATAATTAATACTTAACTTCAGCCAAGGGGGGGGGGCATGGCCCCCACCTAAAACCCCCTTGGCTCCGCCCCTGAACCCAAGAGTTGGCAACCTTCATGAGAGATTTGCCGAAAATCAATTTTTTAAAAACAATAAAAAAGAGTCTTAACCCATGTGTGGGCGCTGCACATGGGAAAATAAAAAAATTCAACTGTTTTACTGATTCGATAATTCTGAGCTATACACCCCAAAAAAGATTGAGTAGTAAATAAAGATTGGTTCGGAAAAGAAGGCGGCCGCAAAAGTCATGCTTTTCAATCATAGAAGTAAAGTTCCGATTCAATCCATTCCAAAAACAGAAAGGAGTGGAATGATGATGATCGGGCTTCCTTCCAATGCAACCCAAGGAAAGAGTCTTCTCCGATAGGGGGGAGGTACGGGGTAGTAAGACATATTAGAGAAATGTCCCTTTGTTACCGACCCTTCTTCTTTCCAGGTCTGGATTTTTTGCGTCGTTTGAACCTCCTATTTTATTAAGACTTTTGGGCCCTTTATCTTTCTGAATTGAGACCCGGCCTTTTTTATTAGATTGACGAGGGGAAGAGCCCACCACCCACTTTCTTCCCCCCCTACTCCATTGCTGAAACAGGGCCGGCCTAAGCGCAGTTGTAGCTCTTGGAGTCTGATCAGTAAGGGATAAATTCACACCGGGAAGTCGATTTCTTAATAAAGAAGAAAAACATCCTAATCATACCCAGCTCTGGTACTTGGTAGTTCTAAGGTATCAGTGTCGCTACTTTTTATCAAAAATTTCCCGCGAAGGGAAGCGAGAAAGATAAGGTATAGAATCTTGGTCTAAGAACTTACAGGTCTTGTTCTTCGTTGAGGAGGACCCTCCTTCGAGAAGAACAAGGCCTCATTGTGGCCGCCGCCCACCGTGCCCGGCTTGGGATTGGCAACTGGACCTGGAGAACTAGAAGGCAAGACGGGAACTAGATCCCAAACGTGCTACTCCTTCGTTTCTTTACTTTCTGGCTTTCCAGTCCTTTCAGTCGTAGCTTGCTGGTTTTTCCATCATGCAATCCACAACAAATCGAATGAAACCTGGCGAAAAAGAAGTGAACACTTTGCTGAGGTTTTTATTCTGGTTTGTTTTTCTTCAAACCCCCAATCTGCTCTCGCTCGCCGCTGCCCCCAGAAAAAGCTCAGAGACAAGTGCAAGTGTATTTCGCTTGCTGAAAGGTACGCACCTGTTATGTTCACCATTCCTAGGGATGCTGGCTTCTTAGATTCATGGACCCAATTCAATTTAGTGGGATCTTTCATTCACATTTTTTTCCACCAAGAACGTTTTTTAAACTCTTTGATCCCCGAATTTGGGGTATCCTACTTTCAAGTCTAGCACTAGTTCGGATGGAAAGACAAAGAACCGAGACTATTTCTTGTGCGGAGGGCCGCACTTTGCTAGGGAATGTCCTCAGCGGCAAAAATACCTCTTCCTGTGTCTTTCCATTTCTATACTAGAAAAAGACGAGAGGGACTATTGAAATTGAATTTCTACTTTTATCCATTACCATTTAGAGTGCCTAGCCATAACGAGTTCATGCGCATCGCATCCAAAGAAGAAGAAAGAAGACTTGCAGCTAGCACGTCCAAAGAATGATCAAACATATCTTCCAGGGGGAAATCGAGCCTTTATAGTGAAGCTAGCCTATTAGGCGGCGCCCACATGTTTGAATTTAAGGGTAAAGAGCTCACTTGTTATACGGGATTGACAGGCTTTAGTCGTATCGCCTAATCAAAAATAAACCTACGGACCTCTAACTAGGTAGTCAGTGGAAGCAGGGTCGAATCCACAGGGAGACAGAGTTTCTAAATCAATATTCAACCAATTCAGCTACTCCAGAAGAAATCAGGAAGGAATTAATTAAACTAAAGAATAGACTACAGAAGACGGAATAAATCGAGGATTAAACTATGGAATAAAAGTCTAGGGTATTAGGTCGGTCCACCATGCTTATACCAATCAAATAGGGTCAACTACTACCAAAACCTAAGTCAAGAGTCGGGGGATTAGAGCCTATGTTGAGCTATGGTAAAGACTCAACGCTCATAGCTCAACATACGCCGCATGTTCACTAACGTAATCAGAACTACTGACGTGTCCTAGGCCTCTAGTCGTAAGACGGATCTGTGCAAACAACTATTAACCACAAGCAACCAACGAAACTGCGCAATAACGTTAATTACTCAATAAAGAACAAACCACATCACAATCACCCTAATCAAGCCCTAGAAATCAATAAGAGTCTAAATCACAATCATGGTATAAACATGGCTTTCCTATCTAACACCCTAGAAAGAGACTACTCAGACATGATCGAATTGGCAACAACAAAACTAATTAAAAACCCTAACAATTGCATCATGAACGATTAAATAAATAAACTAAGCAATCAAGAATAACAAAAGAGATTAGGGTAAGGAAGAGTACCAATTGACGGAAAGCAGGAACTTTTATTGAAATCGAAATAGGTTTGATCACCTCTAAATTAATCTAAAGCGTTTGAATTGAACTAAGAACAATGAAGAATAAAACAAGTCTAAAGCTAATGAAAGATGAATAAAAGATGTCTCTAAATAATGAGGAAAAAGGTATTTATAATACCCCCTCAAGACTAATTAAAAAATAGGAAACAAAAGTCGAAATCCGCGACAAAGAGCGCCAGACCCGATCGGGCCCGAGGCATCCACCCGATCGGGCCAAGCACAAAATCAACCAAACTTTGCTTCTCCTCGCCTAGCGTGGCAACACAGCGCATAAGCCAAGAAAAGCGGCCCACCCGATCGGGCCCGAGGCTGCCACCCGATCAGGCCTGGGAGCAAAATGGGCCAGCGTGTTCCCCTCGAAAGCAGCAGCAAAAGGAGACGTAGCAGCATTCGACCCGATCGGGTCGGGCGGTGGATGCTGTGCTCGCCCGATCGGATCGGGCATGCCTTGCCCGATCGGGTCCGCAACATCTATACCCGATCAATATTTCTTCGCCCGATCGGGCCATTTTTGCCCGATCAGAGTACGGAAACCTCCTTTTTGACTCTTTGGCTATCTAATCTTCACGTTTAGGGGTCTTGGGACCTCCTAAATTATCCATAAAGCTCGTGAGCCATCCTACGTGCCTCGTAACATCTCGTAAAGCCGTGGTTGCTTCCAAAAGGCTCGGGAATAAGGAGAAAACTCCATAAAACCTGCAATTCAATACTAAAACACGAAACCACAACTACATACGATAGTTAGCACAAAATAGCTCCCAAGAGCTCCAATGACGCACAAATTAGCTTGTAAATAAGGGAGAAAACTCTATATAAATACGTGATATCAGGGATCCGACGCATCCAACAGAGGATTGGAAAAAGCTTCCCCTGTAGTCGTCAGCTAGCTCATTCTTGAGATTCCCTCTCATGTAGTCGTCGGCCTTCCTCCCCAGCCCCCCTTCGTCGCTTCTGGCGAGAATGCGCTGCTGGAAGGAGGCTGGGATGCTGCCCTTGTTTCTGAAACCAATTAGATCGACGGGTTTCACAACTAGAACTGGCTATAGATCTCGAACTTGTGTGCTGTGAGGATCCAAGCAGGGGCTCTAAGCCACTTAAATGGGAGAATCATCTGCGTCGTTAAGCTGCAGGTCCAAACCCTTCGACCCTTCTTTCTAAATGGGGGCGCCCGGGGCATATGCGGCCATTTTTATGGTAAGAGACTATGATCCAACTACTCGATACAACGACCTATTAGGTCGTGTTCTTAGACATCGCGCTGGGCCCTGATGTTGGAATTGACATTTTTGGGGGGAAGAAAATGGTCCCCTTTTGGGGCAGAGTGTGCAACATTCCTGCACGAGGGAGAGCAGCAGCTACATGGACCCCTTCCTTTCTGTTGTTGCCAGCGCTTTCCCGGGCCGAGCCGAATTTCAATCGAGATACCGGAAAAGGACATTAATTCTTTTTCTCGTTCTTGACTCGCCCAACCCCCGGAGCAGCCAGACAACGGGGGGGCTGCACTAGCTGAAGGACGGGCTTCGAGCGGGCAGATTTTTCTGATCAAAGGCCGGGGCACAAGGGTCCTAGTACCATGGTTCATCCTCTAAGAAATATTAGATGCGAAGAAGATCTTCGCGAGACGGCCCACTTAGGAGTAGGGATTAGATAGTGACACATTTTCCTAAAGCGAAAGAAGGGAAAGGGGAGACTTCTTGGAACGGGGAAGAGGACTCACCTCCAACTCTTCTTCTTTCTCTTCTCTGTGGACTGGGGAACCTAAAGATTCGAAGGCGGGGCGGGCGATAGCTCCTTTTAATCTTTTTCTTTGTTTTTAGGAGTTGGCAGGCTCCCGACCTGGCCGTCTCCTGTCCCCCTGCCGGTGGGGAATCCGCTACCGCTTAGCCCCATTCATCTTCGGCGCAAGAGCGCTCCATCAGTGAGCTGTGAGATACTTCAGATGGAACCATTTGGTTCCCGAAAGCCGGGCTCTCTGCATCCAAAAAAGAAAACACTCCCCAGGCACCGCTGCAACAGAAGAAGGATCAACAAAATCTCCACCAACCAAACTAAATAATGCATTGCAAAATTGGTGAGAGAATTTCACACCAAACCTAACTCCGAATCCTAGGAAAAGGCTACACGGCATTGCTTTGTCAGGCTTTCGCCCGTCGCAGAAAATTCCCCACATCTGCCTCCCGTAGGAGGGAGGATTCGACAGAAGTACGAAATTTCGATTGTTCAGAGAATCAGATCGATTCTATTAAAGACAAGACTTATATCGCTTCACTAATAAAAAAATTAACCGTTTTTACACGCGTCGCGTGCATTTGAACTAGTCTTACTTTGACCAAAGTTTAAATTGTAATATATACGTCAGATAAAATATAGTTATATAAAATCTTATAAGAGTGTTAAAAAGCAATTAATAATGATGATAACAGAAGGAGATTGAACTCTCGCTTATCGGCAAAGTTCGTACAATACGTGCGTATAACTTTGACACCTTTTAATGTACTCTTAACCCATGTGTGGGCGCTGCACAGGAAAATGGTGGTCAGGACAATTGAAGATGATTTATTTGTAATACAATTCCTCCATTGGAGGGACAAGGAGAAGATTCTTGATGGTACGCCATCGAAGTTTGACAATCAATTAATTCTGTTGAAAGAGATGGATGGGTCAGAACAATCAAACTTGATTGACTTGAAATTTTGTCCTTTTTGTACGCGACTATGTAATTTACCCCTGGACAGTAGATTAGTGGACGATATCAGGATGGTGGCCAGTAGAATTGGTCAGGTGTTGGAGATCGAGAGGGACGTTTTGATATGGGATAGGTCTCATAGGATTCAGATTTTTCCAACACATTAGAGATAGAAGAGGGATGATTATTAATGTTGAGTTGAAATATGAATAGAAGCCAAACTTTTGTTTTGTATGTGTATTGATGGGGATTACAGAGTGAGATCTGAGTGAAGAAGAGGAGGTGTGTGTAGTGAAAAACTAGAGTTAGTCTTTGCAAGCCCCACCAAGAAAAGGGAAGGCAAAAATTAAATAACAGGAGGAGGTCGTGCATCAATGCGACAAAAAATTGCATTTCGTCACGAAGCCATCAAACGGGGAAGTTCTAAGGTGGATCGATGAGGATCATAATGCTGATGAAGTGGTCTCTGTGCTTTCTGCAGGATGGATTGTAATGATGAGGTGGCTAGAGTAGACAGGGTGAAGGAGGGGTCGATAAATATCTTAGGCGTGGAGGGGGTGCATGCTACTGCTAGGGTGAGGGAGGAGGTGGTGTTGAAAAAAGATGAATTGACAAACTTGGTTGGTGGGGAAAAAAAAAGATGGCACGAGTATCAAGCTTGCTAGGAAAAAGGTGAAGGAGGTTGCATTGGGAGTAGTCAACGGTAGGGAGTCAAAGGGGGACGTAAGGGGTAAAAAATCGCGAGGGAGGGAATGGGTGGGGAGCTTGGTGGTGATGGTGTTGGCATATCAGGGAAAAGAATTCATGGTGATGAGATGGAGATTGACGAGATAAATGGGGTGAACAAGGTTTTTCCGGAGCCGCAATCATAGAACTTCGTTCTTGGCGGCTGTTGGTTCTCCTTAATCCTGCTTAGCATTTATGAATCTCGTAAGTATCAATTATAGAGGGTTGGGCATCCCCTTAGTTGATGGCCTTCGGGGTTTAGTCCGAAGAGAAGCTCTGTCACTGGTCGTTCTGTTAGAGACAAAAGTGAGTAGTAGAGAATTTGGTAGATCATAAAGACACTTAAGTGTGTGTGATGGTGTCTCAGTTGATGAGGCTGGTAGATCGGATGGCCTTGCGTTATTATGGCGTAATGATATTGATGTAACGTTACAGTCTATGTCCATGCATCATATTGACCTTGTGATTCGTGATCATGGAAGTGAGTGTTGACGCTTTATTGGGTTCTATGGATGGCCAGAGGTAATTAGAAGATTTTTGTTGTGGAATCTTGTAGAAGAGCTTACTACCCATTTACAACTGCCTTAGGTGTTCATGGAGGACGACAATGAGATTCTAGTGGTAGGTGAGAAGAAGGGGGTAATGATAGAGTGGTGTGGCATATGAGAATTTCAGGCAGGTTGTAGATTCTATTCATTTAGGACTTCATCAACGATATTTTCTTTTTATAAATTGCTTATTAAGATAACTTTTCAGTCCAGATTAGCAGACTTGGCATTTTTCAAATATTGTACAGACTTCTAAACAATTGCACACCTTGTGCCACTGCATGTAGCGACACATATACAACATGCGCCATCCTCTTGGGTAGTGGCCACAACAGGAGTCACTCATGTGCACCTTATAGCGTACCGTGTGTATTCTTTTTACAATATGTTCTTATGAAAGTCATAGTCTAGATCAATTTGTTTGTGTATTAAAATTAATATCTTGTTTGGCTTGGGAAGGTTATAAGTCTCATTTGTTTTTTTTGGCGTTATTAGATGAATTATCTAATTGATATTTATCTGTAAGAACTTTGTTAACCTTATCCTCTTAATTTAGAATTTGTTTAAACGATATCTATTAACTAAGCACGCTAGATGGCTTAGGATTGCCAATATGAATAGAATTATATTAGCCTTGTCCTTTTAAATTCAGGGCTTTGTTGACATTATCCTACTTATCTCCTTAATTCTTGTTGTAATTAATGACCATGTTGATACATGAGCCTTGTTAGTTCTTTTCCTTTCGTTTTGGGCCTTGATTGAAACGACCCAAGTCTGTTTGAGTCAACGCTGATTGTAGGTGAACTAGTAGGAGTTAGACGCCGGATTATGACTTTATTCTATATGTGATTGATTGTCTAAGAAGCACATAGAGATTCTGATTAATTTTATTTCATTCAATTGCAATTTGATTAATCTTGATTTTCTAATTGGATTTATTTGATTATATCACAAGTGGCTGGATTTATTAATTTAATTTCCAAACGGACTTTGCAGCCTTGTTCCTTAACCTAGAACTCGTTTAGCCTAGTTTTACTATGAAAGAGGCTGATTGTAGAGCTAACTAATTTATGTATATGTTTAATTGAGACAAACTGACAGGCTAAAGTCGTATCACCTATTCAAAGATACATCCTAAGTCCTCTTACAATATAGTCAAGGGAAGTAGGGTTGAATTCACAGAGAGAAAAGTTTCTAAGTTAATAGCCAGCCAAACAGCTACTTCAAACAAGCCCAGATAGAAATCAGCTGAACTACATACTATTTAAACTAAAGAAAGCAATATAAAGATGGGAATTAAACTATGAATTAAAGGTCTAAGGAATTAGTTCGGTCCACCATACTTATACCACTCAAGGGATCAAACAACTACCGAAACCTAGGTCAAGAATCAATAGATTAGAGCACGTGTTAAGCTATTGTTAAGACCCAACGCTCATAACTCAACATACGCCGCATGTTCACTAAAAGAAATCAGAATTACTGATGTGTACTAGGCCTATAAAAGTAAGACGGATCTGTGCAAACAATCATTAACCATAAGCAATCAATGAAACTGCGCAATAACATTAATTACTCACCAAGAACAAATCACACCACAACCAATCTAATCAAGCCCTAGAAACTAATAGCAATTCAAATGTGATTCATGGTATAAACATGGCTTTCCTCCCTAAATCCCTAGAAATAAGACTACTCGCTCATAATTGAATCAACAACAATAAAACTATATATATTATGAAACCCTAATTTATGCATCATAAAATAATTCAATAATCAAACTAAATAATTAAGAAATAACTAAAGAGATTAAGAGAGAAGAATAGTACCAAATTGACGGAAAACAATAACCTTTCTTGAAATTGATCTAAGGTTCAATCACCTTTGGAATTAATCTAAGTGTTTACTCTAAGAAAGCTCTCTAAAATAATCCTAAACAAAGCTTCATAAAAGATGTACTAAAAAATAATGAAGTTTAGCTATTTATAATAGCCCCTAAAAACTAACTAAAAATGTAATTAAATGATAGAATTTTGGCTCCGCGTGCCTGGTACCCGATCGGGCGATGGTTGTCTTATGGCATCGGGTGGCACAAATTTGGGCCAACATTGAAATCTCCCTTTTTCTTGAAACAAAGCAGCGGCAGCATTAAGAGTGGCCTTGAGGCAAACCCGATTAGATCGGGCATATCCCACCCGATCAGGCTGAGATTGAACTGAGACCCAACATTTCCTTCCTTCTTACACAGGGCAACAGCAACATATGCCAAGAATTGGGCTCCACCAAATCGGGCAAGGTCCACCCTATGGGATTAGGTTGGGCCAAATCTTGGATCCCTTTCTTTCTTGGCAAGCAACGCAGCAACAATCACTTGGGCTCTTCACCCGATCGGGTCGGGCAAGGGTTGCCTAATCGGGCCCGAAACCCTACCACCCGATCATAATATTCTTTGCCCGATCGGGCCATATATATTCTGCCCGATCGGAACACGGGGTAGCTCTATTGACTTGTTTCTTTAGTGTTTTGGCACTCAATCTTCAAGTTTAGAGGTCTTGGGACCTCTATATTCATTTACAATGCTCGTGATGACTTGTACGTGTCTCGTAACAACTCGTAAAGCCGTGGTTGCTTCCAAATAGCTCGGAAAGAGAAAACTCCCTAAAACCTGCAATTCAACACTAAAATACAAAACCCCGACTATATACGATAATTAGGATAGAATAGCTCCGAAGAGCTCCATTGACGCACGATTTAGCTCATAAATAAGGAGAAAAACTCTATATAAATACATGATATCACAAACTAATATGAATATAGACTTAGATGGATTATTTCTAATTTTCAAAGATTACTAAAATAAAATCTATTACACGTTCATTTAGTCCATTAGTTTACTTAGTTTTCAAGGCTTCTAAACCACGCACATTCAGTATGCATGTTTAATGTGCTAATGGTGTTAGTGTGTTCTTTGTTCCCAAGTTATTAAGAAACATGAAAACGTGGAGTTAGTGGTGTAATTAGTGGATAGTTATTGAAGGAGCACTAAGAATTTAATTGGCTATAAATATAACGATTCAATTCAAGTTTAAAGTGTGTATGAATAAACTAAAATATTCTAACAGTTTAAAGTGTCAGTGTTTTGTTTCCAAGAGAATTCATACTTATTTTCTTTGATTTTACTCTTCCTAAGTTTACATAAGTTGTATTTTTTGGGTGAGGGTTTTGAGTGAAGTCCTATAATTAAAAGTGAAACAAGAGAAAGAGAAAAGAGAAAGGAACTTCAGGTGAAGTTCGAGAGGAACAACAATGAAAGTGAACTGTTGTTGGAAACTTGAGTTTAGGATCCCAAATTGTGGCCCTAGACTTTAATCGGCTTGTAACTAAGATGTTTGGCCTATTATAGTGGAAAATTTTCAGTCAAAATTCATAGTGGTCGAGGTCTTTTCTTCCTTTGAGCCTACGAAATTTTCCTCGTAAAATCTCATGTGCTCCCTTTGCATGTTCCTAGCTAACTTTTAGTTTTTCAAAAAAGTTATGCTTATTTCTCTCCTTATAGTTTACCCCTTCTTATTTATTTATTTCTCTAATTAATAATCTTTAAATATATTACATATATTAATTATTAAGAGTTGTTTGACAAATAAATTGACAATTTAAACATAACTTTTTTTAAAAAATAAGGTGTATGTGAAAAAAAACACCATTATTATGCAAGAGATTTCACATTCCCCAATCAAGGTAAGACGTGTTTTTATTACACCATGACCTAGACATAAGTGTGATTTTAAGACAACGTAACCTAGGTTTGGATGAGTGAAAAACAACCCTATGCCTAAGCTATAGCGTGATAAAAGAACACATCCTGTCATAGGTGAAGGTAGACCTGGCAAAGCTGACCCGACCCGAAAGACCAAATCAGAATGGCACGATCCGTAACCCGAAATTAACCCATAATCGATGACCTAAAATCAAATCGAGAACCAAAAATTGACCCGACCCGATATTGATCCGACCCGAAAAGTGACCCGACCAGATACTGGCCCGAATAATATTTATCCATAATTTTTAAATTTCAAGTAAATCCGTGACATAAATTCATGTAAAGCCAATATAAAGGTGGTGCTCTGATACGAATTCTCCCCTTAAGCCTAATACGACCAATTCCTCTAGCAACGATCAAGAACTTTGTGTCGTTGTCGGGGGCATGGGGCAATGACCTAAAACCGAAAGCGACATACCCGAAATCCGACTCGACCCAAAATGAAATAACCGAAGCAGACCCGCTCCGAAATTGACCCGGCCCGAAATCAAGCTGATCCGAAATTAACTCGACTCGAATTGACCAGGCCCAAACCCGCCCCGAATGAACCGATTGCCACCTTTAGGTGAAGGTGTTTTTTGACAAGTTCATTACTTAGTAACCCTCCCTAAGAGCATGATATGAATCCGGGACAGATCCCAGCTTAAGTCCTCACAACCTTCACTCAGTTATGATTCTTTAAGGGTTCTAAAACAAATTTAGGGCTTCACTCACCTTAAACTCGATTTAGGGGGATAGTATTGAGATTAAACAAGTTAGCTTCACTCACTAATTGTATTAACCTCGTTTAGAATTAGGTTTCACTCGCCTAATTACTAAGGGTCTTGTAATTAGATTCACTCTCTAAAAACAATAAAAACTTGGAAAGATGTACATCCAAATTCACAAAGACAATAGTCCGGAATTTCAATTCAAAATGTGTGTACTTCTCATTAAAAATATGAACGTCTATTTATACTAGACTACTCCTAGTATAATCATGAAAACCAAATTCTATCTAGAAAGCATTTAAAAACTAATCCCTAGAATCTAGGAAAAGATAAAGATAAAGATAAAGATAAGGAAGATAATCTAATAAGATTGGGATAGGGATTTCGGGCCTTCCTATCTTATTTACATGCCTATCTCTTTCCTTATCCCTTAACTAATCAAATCTTATCTAAAAGGGATTACAACTCAACTAGGACTCTGTATAACCGAAAAATACAATTATTTTCGGTCCTATTATTGACATAAATTAAAATGCTGAATTTAAATACTAAATAAAATTAACTAAGACTCTTAAAAGCAATAAAGCTAGATTAGAGAAGGACTATGCATGATTGAATCTGCATCATTCCCTCCCTCTTAAAAGAAACTTGTCTCAAGTTCCAAAATAATGACAAGGAACCAAGTCATTAGCATTGAAAGAAGCACATACACCTTTTCCAAGAAGTATTTGGAAGGTGTCATAATTCTCCCTATGCACAATCGTGAATGGACCTTTTTCAATAGGCTCGTGTTTCCCCTTTGCATTATGGTAATGCTTTTGTGCACTTAAGGAAAGCCAAACATGATCTCCAATGTCAAATGGAGGTTTTTGCCACACTTGTAGAAGAAGTTCTTTGTCCTTCCTTTGTTTTCGATTCATCTTCACTTCATCACAAGTAACAAGTGGAACCACCTTGCTTTCTTCTTTTGGAACATGGCCCTTTGGAGGCAAAGGTTGTAGCCCCATTCGTACCCCTTCATGCAAAACAGACACCACAATTTTTTTGGCATGATAAATAACATCACGATCAAATTGCCATGGACGTCCAAGTAATAATGCACATGCATCCATAGGAACTACATCACACCATACTTCATCATGAAAATCGCCAATGAAAAAAGAAACTAAAGCTTGTTTTGCAACAGTCACGCCCCCATCATTAGTGAGCCAATTCAACTTATAAGGTCTAGCATATTTTCGAATAGTAAGTTGTAAAGCATCCACCATCTTTTGAGAACAAGCATTAGTACATGAACCATTATCCACAATGAACGAACAACTACGATCATTCACTAAGCACCTAGTATGAAACAAGTTCTCTCTTTGTGCCAAATCATCAAGATGATTGGTTTGGACATGTAAAAGTTTTCGTACCACTAGTTTCTCATGATCAGGAGCGGGATCAATCAATACTTGATTTTCTAACTCATCCACGTCATCATCATCTTCTTCTCTAGTCTCCTTTTGTTCCCTCATGGCCAAAGCATACCTAGCATCCTCCTCTTCCAAGGCAAGGAAAACTCTCGAAGTCATTACCCTTCTATTAGGGCACTCTGATTTGTAGTGACCTCTTCCTTGACACTTAAAACATTTGATTTCATCTTTGTTCACACGTTGGTTTTTAGGCGTCAAATCTGTCTTTAAAGTATCTAAAATCTCTTTTCCTTTATTCAAAACTTCAAACTTTTCAGTTAGTTTAGAAATTTCAAATTTAGGAGATGAATAAGGTTTAGTAGATTTTACCTTGCTAGCCTTGATTTGCCTTTCAACCTTGACGGCCAAGTCACATACCTCATCAAAGGAAAAGTAGGGTTGAAGTTCTACCTTGTTACGCACATCCATCTCTAGACCAACAAGAAACTTCGACATCTTTTGCTCCTCTACATCCTTGCAATCACATGCCAAATATAGTCTTTCAAATTCTTTGATGTAGCATTCAACGCTCATACTACCTTGCTGCAAGGTGTTAAGTTTGTGGAACAAATCTTGCTTGTAAGTTCTTGGAACAAACCGCTTTCTCATCTTTTGTTTGAGTAAGTTCCATGAGTCGATCTTTGCTTTGTCATCTCTTTCTCTTTGTGCCTGCATATTGTCATACCAAAGAGAAGCAAGTCTAGACAACTTAAGGGCAACATAAGTGAGTCTTTGATGGTCATCAATGCCCTTATGTTCAAAATTCTGTCAAGTTTTCGTTCCCACTCCAAGTATATCTCCGGATCTAAAGTGCCATCAAACTCGGGAAGATCTCCAAGTTTTATGTCAACTTCTCTCTTGTAACCACCCCTAAAATCTGAATCTCCACTATTTTTAGTCTCCACAACTCTCATTCTCACATTTAACTCTTTAAGTTCCTCAAATAGATGCGTCATATTCTCACATAATTTTCTTTCCAATTCTGACATTGTGGTGAAAATAAGATCGTAAGTTTCTAACAACTGCAAACACGTTTCTCAACCAAATGTAACCAAATTTTACTGGGTGAAAATTTCAGATGTTATAAAACCAACCCAATTGGAATCACTCAAAATTTCCAAGTAACGAAGTCGTAGTAAAACAAACAAGTCAGTCGCGCCAGAATTGATCAAAAACAGACAACGTTGAAATTTAATTCCGGGAAAAATAGTAAATGAATTCCTAAAATCACGAAACTTTCCAGTCTAAAACTAGACAAGAGAACACCCAATTTAGATCCAAGAAACTCTAAAAAAGACGTTTTATACAAGGAGAACGAGTTGCTCAAAGTTACCTTAAAAAATGTTCGAAACTGTGCTTCGAAAATAGCTTCAATGGGTCACGAAACACAACCTTTAGCTCTGATACCATTTGATATGAATCCGGGACGGATCTAAGCTTAAGTCCTCACAACCTTCACTCAGTTATGATTCTTTAAGGGTTCTAAAACAAATTTAGGGCTTCACTCACCTTAAACTCGATTTAGGGGGATAGTATTGAGATTAAACAAGTTAGCTTCACTCACTAATTATAAATTAACCTCGCTTAGAATTAGGTTTCACTCGCCTAATTACTAAGGGTCTTGTAATTAGATTCACTCTCTAAAAACAATAAAAACTTGGAAAGATGTACATCCAAATTCACAAAGACAATAGTCCAAAATTTCAATTCAAAATGTGTGTACTTCTCATTAAAAATATGAACTCCTATTTATACTAGACTACTCCTAGTATAATCATGAAAACCAAATTCTATCTAGAAAGCATTTAAAAACTAATCCCTAGAATCTAGGAAAAGATAAAGATAAAGATAAAGATAAGGAAGATAATCTAATAAGATTAGGATAGGGATTTCGGGCCTTCCTATCTTATTTACATGCCTATCTCTTTCCTTATACCTTAGCTAATCAAATCTTATCTAAAAGGGATTACAACTGAACTAGGACTCTGTATAACCGAAAAATACAATTATTTTCGGTCCTATTATTGACATAAATTAAAATGCTGAATTTAAATACTAAATAAAATTAACTAAGACTCTTAAAAGCAATAAAGATAGATTAGAGAAGGACTATGCATGATTGAATATGCATCAGAGCATCCTTAATGGGGAGAAAAAAGAAGTTCATTCTAACAAACTTAAGAGTTATTGGCTTAATGGCAAAAATTTTTTTTGAAGCACATAAGTTCATGGTTTTGTTCTCAAAGTCGAACAAAGAAACGTTCGTTCGAGTTTGTTCGTGAGGAGAGAGGAGAGAAAAATCTGGACAAATTGGCATAATTTCATTGGCTGAAGGAAGAAACTCCCGCATGAAAAGGAAGCAGGGAGTGCAGCTTCCTGCAACTTTGTTTTTTCAACATATATTAGCTCGCCAAGTGTCAAGCTTTGAGTGGATGAAAATTATAATTGTTATACAAGTTTCCAACGGCTATAACTCAAAAAATACAAATAAAAAAATAAAAAAATACCAACGTTTATATTTTATTGAGATCTATAAATAGAGACCAATTTTGATATATTCAGACATAGTTCAATTTCTCCTTCTTTCTTTAATTCCTCTAATTTTATTAATATTTTGTTAATATTATGTATACATTTAGAAATAAATTATAAAGATTATATATAAGGGTGAGTATATGATGAGAGAGAATGTTGGTGGGATAAGGTCAAAAAGTAAGAGAGAGAAGGATGAACTTTATTTTAAATTCATGGTTAAGGAAAAAAGTTAGGAAAAGTTTATAGTATGAACTTTTTGGTGAGAGAAAGTGAAGAGAGATATGGATGAACTTTTATTTATGTTCATGAATAAGGATGCTCTAACATATAGGTTCACTAGGAGAAAGAGAAAAGGTAGTTGGGATAAGGGTAAGTAGGATAGAGAAGGTAAATAGAAAACTCCATTAGTGTAGGTAGGTAAATGTGAAATGGAATATGGAGAAGAAAAATATAGTGGAAAGTGATGTATAGGAATAAATGAGGAGAGAGAAAATAAGGGAGGTAAATAACCTTTGCCCTTTCTATTGATCTAAAAAGAAAAATAAAGAAAAATATTTTTTTACACAATTAGATTGGACATATAGTGAAACAACAAAAAAATGATAGTTTTACTCGTTGGATAAATGACCTACTACTAATATATACTACAACTAAAAACTATCAATTTCTGCAGTTGAGTTGGATCCCACTATTTCCCTTATCTGTTAGTAGTGTCTAAGTTCTTTAAAGAGGCGGTTTCATGGTCTCATTTTTGGCGTGGCATATCTAGTGATATCATGATCTCATGATCTATTTGCATTTGTCTCATGCTCTTATATTTATATAAGTATTTGAATTGTGAATCCGTGATGATTCAATATGTTCAATCCTCTGTTTCGAACATGCTTTTGATAGCACACTATTGTTGTATCTTTCATTTCAATTATTTCCCTCTTTCTGCCGTGCAAAGGATCATCAGAGCCTTCTCGTAAGTAAGGGCTTTCATTTTTTTTCCTAACAATCTCTCAGAAGCAAAACATGTATGTCCTATTAGTCATGATATGAAGTTTATTAGTTGTGGTTTATAGTCTATAAGTTATGATATTTATGGGTCTATGATCATTTATTTATAATTTTATTCGTAATATAGTCATTATTTTTATACTATATATCAAAAATATTTGAAGTTGAGGATTGCTATCAAATAGTTATAATTTCTATCAAATAGTTACGAATTTATGTCAATTATAATTATCTTAGTTTTTTGGTTAGTGCATGACTTGTGTATGAAATGATGTCATGATAACATCATCATTGATCTCATACGCCTTATACTCATAGGACCATTCCATATAGGCCATGCTGATTAGTAGTGGTCGTCTACCTATCGGATCACCAAAGTTCTATCCTCAACCGTAATAACTTTGCACTCATTAACACAAGACTGCAGCATTGACATAAAGACATCAAAACTTACTCTAAGTAGTAAGGGAAGATGCAACATGATAAATGCAACCATTGAACTTAGACAAATACACTCCAAAAAACACTCAAAACTAAATATGTAGAGCAGTAACATGAATCCACAAATTCAACCTCATTACTTTCACTGAAGTATTGAAGAATATACATGCCATTTGCCAATTAAACCCCAAAGCACTCATCTTCATTCTTCCTAAGCTTGACACCTCCTTAGCCAAACAAAACCCACTTGGTGATTGGATCTAATGCATCCAACCAAAAGATCCTAACAGACAAAAGGGTAGAAGAGTCATTCTATATACCCCACTCACCCCACCCCCACACCCAAATATGTGCAAAAAATACTTCTGTTTTGCCCCCCTTCCTTCCCCTCTCATTTCCCCAAACTCTCATCACTTTTGATTCTCATACAACAAGAAGGCTTTTTCCTTGGAGGATAGGATAAAAGTTGTCCCCACCTTTTTCTTTTTGTCTTAATAATAAGTAAATACTTACTCTTCTCTTCTTAAGTAACCAAACCTTTGCTAATTCACCCATCTTTCTTTTCTTTTTTTACATCTCTTTTGCTTAAAAAACAGAAAAAAAGAGAGTGATGAAGAAAGGAGTTTGTTTCTCACCCTCACCTTTGTGGGTTCCTATTTTGCTAAACATAAACACTTGAGTTGAGCTCTTGTTCTTGTTAAAGTAGATAAAAACAACAACAAACAAACTACTCACTTCTTCCTACTCTGTCCTAGAGAGAGAAAGTTAATAGATAGAGAGAGAAAGTAAAGAAAGACAAAGAGATGGTGGGCTCAGGAGGAGGAGGAGGAGGAGGAGATAGGAGCAAAGAAGCAGTAGGGATGATGGCACTTCATGAGGCCCTCAGAACTGTTTGTTTAAACTCAGACTGGACTTATTCTGTCTTCTGGACCATCCGTCCTCGCCCGTATATTTACCCACCTTTTTCTCTCTAAAGCTCTTTCATTGTATTGGCTTTTTTCTGCTTTTTTTAAATCATTTTTTAAGTTATTATAAATTAAATATGATATGGGTTTTCTTTGATTTGTATCAATTTGTGATTAACTTCAAATGGGTGTTCCAAAAATCCCACCTTTTTTATTTTTCAGATGTTTCTCTCTCTAACACTCCCTCATTGTATTGGTTTTTCTACCTTTTTTAAACTCATTTTTTGAGTGATTATACATGAAAAATGATATGGGTTTTTATTGATTTGTATCAATTTGTGATTAACTTCAAATGGGTGTTCCAAAAATCTCACCTTTTTATTTTTGGATGTTTCTCTTTCTCTAAATGTCCCTCATTGTATTGGATTTTCTTATTTTTTATAACTCATTTTTGGGTTATTATAGAGTAAATATGATGTGGGTTTTCATTGATTTGTATAAATATGTGATTAACTTCAAATGGGTGTTCCAAAAATTCCACCTTTTTATTTTTCAGTATGTTTCTCTCTAGAAAAATCCCACCTTTGTCCTCTTTTTTGTTTATTTTTGTCTCTCTTGAAAGTCCATCAAGTACAAAGCTATGTAGAAGTTGTTGTTTCATTGTTTATGATTAAGTGGTTGCTGAAAGTGTATTGCCATTATTGCAGGAGAATCAGAGGTGGAAATGGCTGCAAAGTTGGTGATGATAATGGAAGCTTGTAAGTATTCCTTTTTCGTCCACACTCTTGATACAGAGCTTGTTGTGCAGGGGACCATTTTGGATAATGGATATTCATTTCATTTCTATTCACTTTTTGATGATTTATACGATTTATGAGGTTTTTAGTGATTTTCTTGGTGTATTAGATAGTAATTAGCTTGAAAATACTTTTATTTATTTATTTATTTTATTTTTTAAAAAAAAATTGGATTCTTTACTTGATGTAGATTTGAATAATCACACACTAATTTTGTCATCTTTTTTTGAATATTATGAACATGGGTTTTAAGTGCTTCAATAATTAGTGCCATATTGAAGTGATTATGATTGATAAACAAGTTTTATAAAGTGTCTTTAGGGCTTATAAAGTTGTTACCATCCTTATCATGTAAGAGTTGACCACCAAGATTTCTGTAGTAAAGGAAGTGTGTTAGTCTTTGAACTCTCCTTGTTTTTCCTTACATAAGTAGTCCTTTGATATTGTTTGATGTGTCTCAATATTCATTTTCAAACTATCAGCTTCTTATAGTAATATTTTATTTATTTGCTTATTAGAGATATTAACAATCAAACTTATGCATTGGGAACCGTGAAAGTCAATTTTGTGTAGATTAAATAAGAACGTAGTAGTATTTTTCAAATACTTTTAGCTTCTCCCTTAGTAATTAGAGCTGGTTCCATTTTCTTGGCTAAATCATGATGTTATTTAATTATTGTTTAATTGGAGATGCCTGAAACAGCTAAACTAATTTGGTGGAATGAATGGTGAAGGATGTTGATGTGGGAAGATGGGTTTTGCCGAGGAAGAGTTGCAGAATGCTTGGATGAGATTGATAGTGAAGATCCTGTCAGGAAGTCCTTCAGCAAGATGTCCATACAGTTATATAATTATGGAGAAGGGTGGGTACTTGGTAGGTGTTGTTAATATACCACTATGTGCTTACTCATTCCCTCTCTTTGCCCCCGCCCTCCTATATAAAATATAAAATATAAAATAGAAATTTTGTTAAATGATGAATACGAATAAAATTTAATTATCTCAACCGAGTACACGAACTGACTTCAAATATGTACGATAGTTAACGAGAAATCAATATGTACGATAGTTAACGAGAAATCATTGTCAGTTTCTAGTTTTTGATTTGAAGTTTTTGAAAATCACACGACATAGGTGATATAGTGAATTAGTGATATTATGTTCAGTCTTGCTTGTACTAATCATGGAATGCTGTAAACAGACAACAAGAATGGTTTTCATATTTCAGACTCTAGTTCTCCAAGAAATACAATATTGAAAATAAAAACAATAACCTTGTAATTTATGTTTTTGTCATATATGCTTGATAAGATTCTTGTTGAGATTTCATATCATCAATTTATTTGTAAATTTGAGTTGTTTTGAATTGATGCAGGTTAATGGGGAAGGTTGCTTCGGATAAATGTCACAAATGGGTTTTCAAAGAGCCTTCAGAATGTGAACCAAATATTTCAAACTACTGGCAAAGCTCTTTTGATGCTGTATGTAACCAAACTATAACTTAGAAATTGACCACTTTTGTCTGATTAGGTCGTTAATAGTAGTGTAGTATATCATACTGTAGTTATTAAAGTTTCATTCTATCTTTCTTATACTATTGTCTAAAAGTTTCAATAGAAATAGGAGAGGCAAAGGCAATCACAACTTTTACGAAGGGGTGGGGAAATTCAAATGGTTTATGTAACTAACATGTTTTGATGTCTAACACCCACTTCGGATATTGACAAAAATATTCTCAAACATAGGGGTCGTTTGGCTGAGTGTTGCTAATGTGTTTGGTCAAGTATAGGAAGTTAATTCCTCCCTTTTCTATTTTCCAGTTTGTTTATTTGGCTCTTCTTATGTCTATGTCAACCAAACAAATTGTTGTTTTTCGCTTCCTATTAGTTTCCTTATTTTATTATTATTTATGTCAACCAAACAAGGACTTAGTAAAGTATGAGTTGACATCGGGGGTTAGAAGAGAAATAATTACCTTTTGGTTATAGTACCAAACGTTATGTCGAGGTTCGTTCTTCATCCTTGTGAGTTTCAAAGATTTTGAAAATCACAAAGAGAATGTTCGAAACTGGAGAAATTAGCGTGTATCTTTCAAAATGAACATGACTGGCATATTTATGGTTATGACCAATTTTAAGCTCATTATGCAGCTAAGTTCTTGCAACTTTCGAGATTTCCAAACAAAAGCTAGGAATTTTGTCAAACTGACCCTTAGGTACATAGTACTAACTTAGTTCTGTAACCTTTTGTTTTATTAGGTCTACTTGGAAGACAGTAGGATAATATATTAGAAAGTAATGAGAGACTAAGACAGACTAGTGCTCACTTGGCTGCTAGTTCTTGCGCGGCCCCTCTTCAATAAGAAAGTTTAGATTTCCATCATTTCATGGTATAATAAAAGTAGGGTTTTGCGCCGATATGTTAAATGATTATGTTTAGGGCCAATGACTGTTTATATGATTGATATATTCCTACCTTTTCTTTTTCCTGTTTTTTCTTATTGCAGCTTCCTACTGAATGGACTGATCAATTTGAATCTGGTATTCAGGTTAGAATTTAATCTGGTTTTTGTTGCCTGCATCTGATCGTGTTCAAATGTATTAAACTGCATCAATGTTGTGCTGTTGTTATGCCTTCTGAACAGACGATAGCTGTAATTCAAGCTGGTCATGGACTTCTTCAATTGGGCTCGTGCAAAATTGTGAGTGGCCTTATCCTCATTTGCGCGCTATAAGTTTTTCATTTGGTTTCTACTCTCTTATTTCTCATGATTTAGTCACTTATAGTGTAGGATTTCATGTATATTGCAACTTACTAAATACTAGTATATACTGTTACTGGGACACTCTAGTTTTCCGTAATTGCTAGTGTCGGATCCTCGGCACTTGTATATGAGGATGGATATACTTTGATAATTTATTCGGGCCAAAAATATGGAAATGTTTCATTGAATAGACGAGTTGGACACTTAGACATGTACCCATGTTGTACAAATGGGCAGTAACATAGACGGTCGACAATAGAATATGGGGCACATTGTTAAAGCTACCTTTAATTGTCTTTTGAACTTGATTAGCACAGTTGCGTAACATAAAGCACCTTTTTCTTGATAAAATTGCTAAAACAATTGGTTAATAGCATCTTTCAGCTAAAAGTATCTTTTCCTGCACTTAAACCTGTACAGTTAGGTGCTGATGGACCTTCATGTTTATATTTGTTATGATGCAACTTACTGCATATAAGAACTTGCCCATATAATTTAAATTTCAGTTGAGAACTTGATGAAAATAATTGAAAGAAAAAAACAATCTTTTTTGTCAACAAGAACATTGCCCATGAATGTAGATCTTTACTTGAATGAGTAAACTTTTTTTTTCCAGATACCTGAAGACCTTCACTTCGTGCTACGAATGAGGCATACCTTTGAATCTCTAGGCTACCAATCTGGCTTCTATCTTTCACAGCTTTTCTCCTCAACCAGAAATGCTTCCTCTTCTTCCACTATCCCCACGAAGCAGCCTGGTCCTGCATTGGGCCCACCTCCGCTCTTCAACTGGGGTCCACGCTCCCTTTCGTCTCCGGCTTCCATGCTTGCACCTCCCAATTTCCAGAGACCTCTCGGATTTGCACCTGCAAAAGATGAGCCCCACATGTTTTTGATGCCTCATGCAGCAGAAAATCGAATGGATGAAATGATGGGAGAACACGAATCAGATATCAAGTGGCCTAATGGACTTTCATTCTTCAATGCTCTCACCGGAAGGGCCGATGAAGCCAAGCTATTATTCAGCCCGGAGAACTTGGGTCACAAGCCTGATCCAAGCTCTAACCCCGAGGGCCCAAATTCAAACATGCAAGGTCCTAGTGGCGCAAACCCGAATGAATTCTTAAGCTTAGATAATCATCAAGAGCAGATGAGGAAGAATATCGAAAACAAATTCAAGAGGAGCTTTACTTTACCTGCTAGAATGGCTTCTTCAGCTTCGTCAACTTCGCTTGATCACCGTCCTCAGCACCCTCAGGAATATCGAAATCCCGAAGCCGGAATGTACTCTGATGTCATGGAGACATTCTTAGAGTGATGAGAGAAGGGGTGAAAACCCTTGTAACTAGGCTATGCTAGTTTTCTTTCCTTTTTTTTTTTCCTTCTAGTTTCATTAGTTTTAACTGTTGATGTTTACGTTTTTCCTCTTTCTCTTTTTAGGCCTTTGTTCTTTCTTTACGTGACGTTTAACTGAACTTTCTTCACCAATTTATTGTAGCTTATGAGAACATAAATTGTAGTTGAAGTTTACCTTTTCCATCTCTTGCACATTGATGTTTTAGTATAAAAAGAACACAAGGGGAAAAATAAAGCACTTTGCTGAGTAATTATTTTTGTCCAATTTCACAGCGTGTCAATACTAATTGATGTAGAGATAGCACGACTTGTTTCATTGATGGTTTGCTATAAGTACATATTGCCATTTTCTTAAGCAAGTTTAGACACAAATGCATCTTCACATGAACCAATAGTTTTAAAGCTCTATTCTTTTGAGCTGAATTAAAATTATTGTTACTAAAGCTTTGAGATTAAACTGCCACAATTGAAGATAAAAAATTGAATCGATTTAAACTAAAGTTTTTAAAACTTAGCTAATTTTATTTTCAAAATTTTAGTCTAAAAGAATATAACCTAAGAATGCTTCCTTTGAGCTCTAAGCTAAGCCTATAACTATAGTCAATTCAGATCAAGCATTCTGGTAGTTCTCTCTTCGTGCTATAGTACAAGGAAAGTGTTGTACACCTTCCAAAGCTTTGTTTGGTCTTCGTTAGAAATGAGCAAAACACATGTAACCAAACTAGTTTATTGATCACTGCATGTTTATATGTATACGTGATTTTAAAGTTAGGACGTTAAATGTATATTTTGGTGTCACTTTGACATATTAGGGTACCAAAGGGCCAAACCATTCTTTCCGCCTTTTCTCTTGCAGAATTGTTTTCTATAAATTAACATCCTAAGTTTTTTAATAATTACTTTTACTTTTGAGCAAATAGTAGATCTTTATTGTTAATTAAAATATATTAAGGTGGCAATGTTGGTATAAAATTTGATGATGCTTGTTGCCCAATACAATATTTGATGATGTTATAATTAAGTTTCCAATTTTTGTTATTAAATCTAATGAGTACCTTATAGTGGGAGTCGGAACATTTAGGTTTTCGAACATATTAGATTAAATAACAGTATTGTAATTGCTATTATGAGGTATTAACACCCGATTTCATATTCTTATCGATTCGGGTACCTGACTCAACAACTATGCTAAGCGAAAGCACCTTTTGCTTTTGTCTAATAATACGTGACAATATTGATAAATAATTGTAGTAGGCCTTAAAAATGAGGTTTGAGCTGTAGTGATGGCATTTAGATGGGTTGGGCTCGGTTGAGAATGGGATGGGCTAGGTAGGGAAATTTTGAACTGGTGCGCACCGTGCTAGATGTTGTTGGGTTGAGGAATTGAACTTGTTTGGGTTGGGTTACGAGTTTGATCGGGTTAGGGTGGGTTGCACGGGTTATGTCATGTCGAAGTTTGCCCGGATTTGACGGGGTGGGCTAGTTAGGTCTAATTACACGGGTTTTGTGGGTGGGCTTCCCGGGTTGAATTAAATTTTTTGATCTAGTGTTGGTTGGGACTTGGTGGTGGGATGGGCTGCTCACGGGCTTATATGAGTTTGACCCGTTCAAATTCCAAGGTGGGCTGAGTTGACTGAATCCTAATGCCATATGTGGTTTGAAGATTTGTTTGTGGTAGAATTTGGAGGCACTAAAACTTTGGGCCTAGGATAGACAGGCTATGGAGGGCCCTCTATATCTAGCATTAGTTACCTTCATCTCTAGATCCCATGTATCCAAGTACTTTAGGGCTGTCCTTTTTGCGGTTGGATTGCTAGGCTGTATTCATCTATATCTATAGTTATAAACTAGCTTCTAACCAGGGTAATGTACGGGAGATGTTTTATTATTTTTATACTAGCTTTATATGTACGCGATGCGTGCGAGAGACTAATATGTAATAATTTAGTTTAACTTGCAATAAAGTGTATAATATTTACTTTTTCTAAAAATAAAATTGTTGTTGTAAAAAAATCTCGTATGAAACTCAAGGTGGAAACTCTACTTTTAAAGGTGAATAGCTATTTGCCGCCCTAAAAAAATTCACGCGACGCCCTATTTTTTTCCTTCTATTAGGGTAATTTGGTAATTAGACTCTTAGGGTTGTAAAGATAGATTTTCTGATCTCTATATATATAACAGTGCCAGGCAAACCTAATCAGGTTAGCCAATCATTATTCTCAATACTCGTACATGGTATCACGAGCCTAGGTTAAATTTTACTCTTCCGTACACGTTTAACCTTATGTTTTTTTTTATTTCAAAACCCTAACCCTAAGTTAGTGTTTTCCGGCATGTCCACCGCCGCCCCACCGCCGACCGGCACCACCGCAGCCTCCAGCAGCCCTCTAACGCCGGCCTACAACCAGCGTTTCTCCACGTCTGCTGCTGTTCCTCTCTGCCCAGTTACGGACCCCCTGCTCGCTGCACAGCTTCTTGGCGGATCTGCGGCCCCTGTGTACAGCGCCGCCACAACGGCAGCCGGCCATCCCTTCAGTGATGGCCTCCACGGTGGTTCTGCCCTGCAGTGGTAGTTCGCACCGTCCAGCAGTGCCCTTGCGCACAACCACTCGCCCCAACGCTCTCCCTTGCGTTTTCCATCGGGGTTCGAGCCTGGTTCTAGCCACGGCGGAGTCCGTGCGCTGCCTACCTTCTCGGCTTGTAGCCCTCCTCCTCTTCCGTCCGCGTCGTCCCTTGTAATTCAAGATATTACTCGATTTGTGACCATCAAACTTGCATCACCCGAAGATTACCTTATGTGGAAAACTCAAGTGACTTGTTTTCTTTCCACGCATCAATTACTTGGTATCGTTGAAGGTGCAATTACGGTTCCTCCTTCTACTTATGTTGATAGTATAGGTCAATCTTTGCCTAATCCACAATTTTACGAATATATGAGACTTGATCAACAAATTAAATTGTGGTTATATGCATCGATTTCCTGTGATGTTATGATGGATGTTCATGAACTACGTACTGCTGTTGAGATTTGGACTCGTTTGCAGTCCCGTTTTTTGCATGCTAGTATGGCTAGGTCCATGGAATTGAAAGGTAGATTGAGTCATATTAAGAAATCTGATCAGCAATCTATGGAAGTGTTCTTACGTGAAATTAAGATCATTGTTGACTCCTTAGCTGCTATTCAGTGTCCTGTTTCTCAGTATGATTTAGTTCAGTATACTTTGACTGCGTTGGATCATGATCGTGACTATGATGCCCTTGTTACCACCTTGTTACAATTTCAAACGTCTTTGACGTTTGACGATCTTCGCCCTAAGCTCCTTCAGCATGAGCAACGCATTAAGGCTATGCGTGCTTATGATGACACGCCTACTGCTCATCAAGCTTTAGTCGCTGTTCAGACTGGTACTTCAGTTTCACAACCGTCCTCTTCGGGTGGTTCGAATTCTAAGGGTCAAGGGGGTGGAAAGAACAAGAATCGCAACAACAATCGCAACAAGGGAGGTCGTGGCAACAATGGTGGTCGCGGCAATGGAGGACAGGGTGGTCGTGGCAATGCAGGCCGAAATAATGGTATGAGTAATTTTCATGATGTTTCATATGTTGATTATTCTTGTGCCAGTTATATTGCTAATGATTTGTCTTCAACATGAAGTAATTCATCTAACGGCAATTTAGCCAACACTCCTTCTTCAGATACTTGTGGTCTTTGTTGGTATCCAGGTCACCAAGCCGCTTATTGTCCTCAACGTTTCAATCACAGCTTTGTGCCTTCTTCTCCTGATGGTGTCACACGTGCCCTAGCTGCACTGTCTGTTGATGGTGAAACAAATGACTCCGTCTGGTATTCAGATTCTGGAGCCGCATCTCACATGACCTCACAGGATGGTAAGCTATCTAATGCTCTTCCTTACACTGGTTCGAGTTCTATTGTTGTTGGTGATGGCGCGAAACTTCCCATTAATAAACTTGGTAATTTAACTCTGTCTTCCCCGAGTCGCCCCCTTCGCCTCACGAAGGTGTGTCATGTTCCCCAGTTAAAACATAATCTGATGTCTTCTGTTTTTGTTAAGGACAAGACCACGGGGGCGGTTCTGTTGCGGGGAATCAGTAGGAATGGTGTCTACCCTCTTCAGCCTCACATTCTCGAGTCAGAGTCGTCTTCCCGAGTTTGTTCAGAGTCTTCCGAGTCTGCCCAGAGTCGTCTGTCCCTGCTCTCATTGCCACTAAGGAGTCTGGAGATGTTTGGCATACTCGCGTTGGTCATACTTCTGCTAGAGTTTTAGGAAGTTTACGTTCACAAAACTTGATTTCATGTAATTCTAAATTTCATGACGATTGTGTTCATTGCAAAGTAGGAAAGATACATCGTTTGCCTTTTGAGTCTGTGACTCATCGTGCCCCCTATCCCTTATATTTGATACATAGTGATCTTTGGCAACCCCCAGTTAAATCGAATCAATTTTTTCAGTATTATGTGGTTTTTGTTGATGATTATTCACGTTTTTCTTGGCTATATCCACTTAAACTGAAATCTGATGTCTATTCGACCTTCTTAGTTTTTCAGAAACTTGTTGAGAATTTGTTTAATTCCAAAATTAAATTTTTCCAAAGTGATGGTGGACGTGAATTTGATAACACTCCTTTACAACAACATTTCTGTGATTCGGGAATTTATTTTCGAAAGTCTTGTGCTCGGACTCAAGCGCAGAATGGTGTTGCAGAAAGGAAACATCGAACCATTATCGAGATGGCACGTACTATGCTTATTCAATCTGAGTTGCCAACTCGATATTGGGTTGATGCGTGTTATACGGCGGTTTATAAAATAAATCGTCTTCCCAGTTCGGCATTACAGGGTTCATCCCCGTTTGCTAAGCTATTTCATCGCCCCCCCTCCTATGAGTTTTTGAAATGTTTTGGTTGTGCTTGTTTTCCGTTGTTTTTAGATCCTAAAATCAATAAATTACAAGCTAAGTCGATTCAATGTGTTTTCATTGGCTATGCGTCAAATTATAAGGGTTATAGGTGTCTTGATCCTCTTTCTGGCAAGATTTACACAAGTCGTCATGTTTTGTATAGTGAACGGAAATTTCCATATCGTTCCCTCGTGTCTAGCACTCCCATTGGTCCGTCTTTGGACGAGTCTCTTGACCCCTAGGTTTGGTTTCCGAGTCTCCCTTTGTCTAGTGACCCACGGCCTGTGTCCTCGAGTCTCCCCTCCCCCGAGCCCGCAGCATTACGGGAGCACATGCAGCAACCCGCTGCCTGCTCACAGAATGCATGCGCGCCCGAGCCTCTCCTACCCGCGCCCAACAGCGCACTCGCCCAGCAGCAGCGAGCAGCTGCCGCGTCTGTCCCCGCCCACGGGCTCTTGTACGTCTCTCCCCCCACTGTTGCGTGTCCGCAGTAGCCCCCTGCGTCAGTGAGAGGCCTACTGCCCCCTTCCCCGTCACACGCCATCTCTCCTCATGGGTGTGACGTTTCCTCCCCGTCTAGTCTTGAGTCGTCCCCGTCTCCTATTGTCCCTCCCCCTAGGCGTCCTAGAAAGTTGTCTAAGTGTGTCGATCCTACTAATGTTCATACCATGACCACGCGTCTAAAAGACGGAATCATTTCAACTAGGAATTTATTGGATTTAAAAACCGATGTTGTTGAGTCTGAACCGTCTAATTTTAAGCAAGTGTCTAAAGATTCACGTTGGCAACAAGCTATGCGTGATGAGTATGAAGCATTAATTAAGAATGATACATAGGAACTTGTGCCTCGCAACAACAATAGAAACGCTCTTGGTTGTAAGTGACTGTATAAGATTAAATATAATTCTGACGGTTCTGCGGAACGGTTTAAGGCCAGACTTGTTGTTTTTGGTAATCATCAGCAGGCAGGTATTGACTACTTTGAAACCTTTAGTCCTGTAATTAAGCCTACTACTGTTCGCTTAGTTCTTACTCTTGCTGCTACTTTTAAATGACCTATTCGTCAACTCGATGTTAAAAATGCTTTCCTTCATGGTTTCCTCAATGAGGAAGTCTATATGCGTCAGCCTCCTGGTTTTGAACACCTTTCTAAACCACATCATGTTTGTCGGTTACGAAAATCCATTTATGGTTTGAAGCAAGCTCCTCGAGCTTGGTTCTCTCGTTTCAGCAACTTTCTTCTCTCTATTGGTTTCAAGTGCAGCAGTTGTGACACCTCTATGTTCACTCTCAAACACAATAGTCATATTATCATTCTCTTGCTATATGTTGATGATATTGTGCTTACAGGTAGTAGTTCCTCTTTGCTTCAGAAATTTATCAGTGTTCTCTCTGCCCAGTTTGCTATGAAGGATTTGGGTGATTTGCATTATTTCTTAGGCATTCAGGTTTTACGTACTCCTCAGGGTTTGCTTTTGTCTCAAAACAAATATGTAGTTGATCTTCTTCAGAAATTTCATCTTCATACTGTCAGACCCGTACGTACTCCTGTTGTCTCTCGTGTCACTCTTTCTCTATTAGATGGTGAACTTCTTGCTGATCCCACAGATTATCGTAGTATGGTTGGTGCATTACAATATTTGACTATGACTCGTCCTGATATTGCCGATGCTGTTAATTCGGTTTCTCAATTTATGCATGCGCCTCGTACTACTCACCTTCATGCTGTGTAAAGAATTTCCAGGTATCTGCAGGGAACTTCTGATTATGGGCTATTTCTTCATAGTACTGGCTCTCCTACTGTGACTGTTGCCTATTCTGATGTTGATTGGGCCGGGTGTCCTGACACTCGGCGTTCTACTACTGATTATGCTGTCTTCCTAGGGAAGAATTTGATCTCCTGGTGCTCTAAGAAGCAACCTACTGTTTCGAAGTCTTCTACTGAAGCTGAGTATCGTGCTGTTGCCTACACTGCAGCTGAAACAATTTGGATACGTCAATTGTTGGCTGATTTAGGGTATTTTCATCGACGGCCTACCATTCTCTATTGTGACAATGTTTCTGCTATGTATCTTACTGCGAATCATGTTCATCATGATCGTAGTAAGCACATTGATGTTGATTATCATTTTGTTCGTGAGATGGTTGCTAAAGGTGGACTTCAGGTCAAGCACGTTCCGACATAGTTACAGGTTGCAGATATTTTTACTAAGGGTCTTTCTTCTGAGTTGTTTTGTATACATCGTTCCAATCTATCCGTGATTCCTCCCCGTAAAGATTGAGGGGGTGTATTAGGGTAATTTGGTAATTAGACTCTTAGGGTTGTAAAGATAGATTTTCTGATCTCTATATATATAACAGTGCCAGGCAAACCTATTTAGGTTAGCCAATCATTATTCTCAATACTCGTACACCTTCTTTACCCCCAACCATTACTCCTTGTCCACTCTCTTCACTCCCTTTCTCTTTTCACTCTCCTTACCGACTCCTTACCCCCACCATCAACTACATTCACGCTACAACTGGCTATGGAATCCGTCGAAGAAGCACAACACCGTGTGTGCAACAATATTAGAAAAGGAGTAAAATTTAATACATGTCACACTTGACTCTAATTAATTCATTATTTGACACTTTGTATAATTACCCATATTTAATAACTAATATGATTACCAAACCCCTAAATCATAAACGAATTTATTCATTACTTGACACTTTGTATTACACTTCACTTAATCATAGGCTATGAGAAATTTTATACCATATGTTAGCCAATTTATAACCCCATCTCTTGCAAATAGGAGTACTAATGTACTATATACGTTGGGAGAAAAATCTTGTACTTAAAACATATCATTTTCTTTAATTTGTTTAACTTGTCTTTAGTTATTGGATAATAAGGCTTACTCTTTTCTTCTCGTTTTTATTGGGCTTTTAAAAAAATGGTATTAAATGCTTAAGTTATATCGTCCTCCATCTCTTTGAAAGTCAGTAACCCAAATTTGAAATTTGCAAATTGTCACCAACTCATAAGAGTAATCACCAAAATCATGCAATTAACAAAAATGATTCCTCTTGAATTCATGATTTTCTATTCCCCCTTATTGAAATTCAAACACTCTATAGACCCTAGATCCTCTGTTTATTTTAGGTCCACTACCACCGACCACCATCATCAGTCAAACGTTGTCATTTCCGGTGACATCTGTCATACTCTTAATCATCCTTCTTGATTTACTAAAAGGTAAGCTACCACATAATTTTTTTATATATGAAAAAATTGGGCAAATATAAAGAACTTTGAGATTTACTATAGGACTAAAAAATCATCAAATTATGAGAAATTGAACATACTGCTTAATTACAAATCAATATACCTTTGCACCCGAGCCTTTAACTACTAAAGGATAGTGACTATACAAATTCAAAATTCAAGTTTTTGCAACACTGCTACCCGGTTCCTAGGTTGGAGACCGACCTCTAAGGAAAACATTGGTTTAACTTTTAACTTTTTGCAACAATGGTTTATATATGGGTTGTCTATTTGCTTATTATCATTCATTATCTTGTTATATCATTCTAATATGCACGCAACATTTACAAAGATAATTGGAATGGAAATAAGAATATAAAACACAGAAAGTAACTCTTGAGTTTTGTGATAGTTTTGCAAACACATAAAACAATCTGATTAGATTAGAACTATTATGAATAAATCAATGGTTGAAATAAAAAAATAGCATCTAACTAAATAACATACTGGTGATTTAAGTATTCAGAAACATATAACCATGGAGGATATTCATATCAGACCTTCCTCTTCCTCATCGTTGCTCATTCTCTCTAAACTTCAGATTAAACAATGATTTCAAAGTAAAATTAAAAAGAAACATTGTGTGGGAACACCTTGAAGGCATAAATCATACTTCCTCCGTTTTTTATTAGTTGACCTGTTTCTTTTATCACGTTTGCCAACGCGTGATTTCAATCACTTTTATCTTGGAAAATTGATGAGTAAAAATTATAAAAATATGATATTTTGAAAATATATAATGAGACGAATCTAACAAGATCCCACATGACTATATTTTCTCTTATGTATAAATCACAAAAGATAATCAAAGTAGATTATGTGAATAGTGTCAAAAGTCAAAACGTGTCAACTAAAAAAAACGGAGGAAGTATGATATAAGCGCACATTAACCCTCAAAAGGAAAGAGGTGGAATAGAATTAGGAATGAATGAGGGGGTAGGGAGGGCGACCTTATTCAATTTTGAAAGAAAAAATAATTGGCTTGAAGATTAAAGGACACATGATAAGAAGCAGTTTAAATTTTGGAGATGATAAATTGATTCAGTTTTTGGAGTGTTCCTACCTCTGCTGCTATAATAGTGGGTGCAGTTATATTTTGAGCTTATAATCATGGGTAATTGATTCAGTTTTTGGAGTGTTCCCACCTCTGCCGCTATAATAGTGGGTGCAGTTATATTTTGAGCTTATAATCGTGGGTAAGCTGAAACAACATGCAAGTATTAAAAGATTTAAAACCTCTCCCTTTTTTCATGGAAGAGGTTGTTTTCTTAAACTGATTTGGAATTTCATGATTTTATGGTGCGGAAGCTACAACATGTATCTATTTTCTATTTTATTCTTTTTCTATTTTTGGTGTTCCCCACCAGTTGACTTATATAATAGAGATAAGCTCCTTCTTTTTTTTGTTTGTCCTACTTTGACCAATTATGTGAGAGCTTTTTGGTCAAAGTAGGACAAACAAAAAGAAACAGATGGAGTATTTTCAACCAACCTGAATTACTTAAAAGGGATCAAACTCAAGTGAACTTTATGTGTATCATAATTTAAGTTCAAGCATGCTTGTATATTTATTTTACCTAAACTTGATTGAATTGAAATTAGTTTGGATTTTTTTGGTATTTTATTAATTCAAGCCGATTTCAATATATTTCTATCTAATTCATTGTATCTAAATTGAATTAGATGGTTTTTTTTTCACATGTCCAATTCAAGTGGGCATCTAGTGTTAAATAACGTTTTATTAGTTAACTCTATTAGTTTACAAGTAATAAAACTTGATTGGCCTCGGATGTTACTTAAGCCTCATTGGATCTAAGTTAAATTAGTCTGTTCATTCCAAATCAACCCAGTTCAATTCACCTCATTTATGCCAAATAAAACATGCCCTGAATAGGTAAAATATAATTTTTTTTGCAATTCTAGAAAAAACGTATCATGAGTGGATCTTGATTCAAAGTATCTTTCGAGATGAATCTAACAGTGAAAAAATTATAATTTTATGAGATTTGAAATGAAAGTTATGAATAATTTATAATTTCATATTGATAGTAGTTTTAGATAAGGAATGTAATCTTTTATTTAGGATATAATTATTTTTTTAATTATTGTTTCTTAAGAATTAAATTATTAATTTTATATAAATAATAAAGTGGAACAATGTGGTGTCTCCCTTCGGTGCGACTTTATTATCTAGTATAGGTATATCTTAAAAAGCATGAGCACATATTATAATCCACCACGTGTCACTCTCCCTCCCTTTCAACAACATTTTATCTACGTTATTCTCATAAAAAGTGCAAATTGTCCATTAGTAGTTTTGAACCCGCGATAGATCTCATGTGTGGAAGCTAAATGCTCTAACCATTACTCCAATGATATTGTTGCTTCTTTTATAAATACAGATAATGATAGTATGAGTTTTCAATGGAAAAACAATATTTAAGCCCGTTCATTATCTTTTTTGTTTTAAATTTTTCATTTTTTTGAAAAGCAAAAACAAAATTCAGGAAACCACAAAAAGTAATGTTCACTTTTTAGTTGTCAGTTTTCAAAATCATCATGTCATTAATAAGTTTAACTAATCTTTGAATTATTATAGGACATATATCATATGACTTTCAAATACAAAAAACCAAAAAACTGAAAACCACAGTGATACCGAACGGACCCTAAGTTACAATATTTTAATTGATTTTTTGCCCGACAGTCTTTTATATGCCTTTTTTTTTTAAAACAACCTTTTAAAAATTTTCTAGCAAATTACAACCTATAACTTTTATTTTGTTGTGAGAAACAACTTTTTCGCCTTTTTTAAGGTTTATTGTGGGATCTCATACATTCTAGTTCAATCAACATTTCAAAACATACTTCATCATCTACATTAGAATAATGTAGTGTGTTCCCATAATTAACCCTGAAAATGGAAAAAAAATTGTTTCTCACAAAAAAATAAATTTGTAGGTTATAATCTGCTAGAAAAATTTTAAAAGGTTGTTTCTCACACAAAAATCATATAAAAAGTTATTTTTGACAAAAAATTCCTATTTTAATTGCATTTATGGATAAAACTACTAATTTATAATTTTTTTTGCTAACGTTTTTCTGCACGAAATTTTAGTTGTCTTAAGATACTAAAATATAATACTGATAAACTCGGGGCATAGCCTGACCCTAAATACTACTATGTTTGTTAACTAACATCATCTAAATCTATATATTACCCACAAGTTTTTATTAGCGTTTCACTGATGCCCTTGGTAATAAAATTTGTTATAGAGATGGTCTATGAAAACTCAATTGTTTAGCTTTAAATGATCTTACTGGTGTGTGGTGTGGCCCATTTGTCCGTAGTAGTTCCTTATCTAATTTACACTAGTCATATTTACACGCGATGCGTGCCCCTGCTAAGGATATGGGAGAAACATATGCGTGCCCCCGTGAACTTTATACATATGTTTCATACTTTTATAAAAAATGTTAAGTTTTAATCATTTTGTTTTTTTAGAGGGTGTATTGTATTCTTAAAAGAGTTTAAATAGTTACACAATTTAAATAAATAAAAAGGGGTAATACACTAATACTTCCTCCGTTTCTCAATATCGCAACATTAACATAGTAGCCACTATTCATATATCAATCTTATGTTATATTTTTTCACAAGTGTATAAGAAAATATATAGTCATGTGAGGTATTATTTGATTCGTCTTAATGCGTACTACCATAATATCAACTTTTTATAATTTTTTCTCATCAATTATTAGAAATATTAAGGTTCAGAGTATTGCATTGTGTTTGGGCCCCTTCCAGTCATGGCCCACATAACCGGTGAAATGACTAAAATACCCTTAGGGGGCAAAATTACCATTTTACCCCTAAGGATCCTTTAGGCCGGAAAGTACAGGACTTCAGACAGGCCCACTGACAAAAAGGCTTTAATGACGTCACCATCTTCACCAGATGACGTCACCCCTGTACTACCTATAAATAGTACTCTCATTTGATCATTCAGGTACGTTTTTCCATATATTGCAGAGCATTTACTTGTACTACTCTCTCTGACTTCTGAGATCAGATCTGACTTAAGCATCGGAGAGCCGATCCCGGGAACATCCCCGAGGTAGTTCACGGTGCTCGGTTTTGCTGGTACCGGAATCCGAAGACCTTGGACTTATTTGGTTACTACCCTAGCTGGAATTGGACTTCCCCGAATTACAAATTTACTGTGTTTCTTGTACCCGAAACAGTTGGCGCCGTCTGTGGGGATCTAACATAACAACTGCATTTTCGAACACCATGACACGAGGACAAGGTAACCGCGGTACTAATGCTCGAAGGACAACTTCTGAGAATGCTCAGACCACTTTGCTGAATCAAGGAGGTGTTATCGTGGAGGACGAGACCGACGTCCCTATAACTGGAAGCCAGGCTGACACGGCTATCGAAGCACCACCACCAGCGGTGACTTACTCGGATCTTCGATAACTCGAACTCCGAATGGAAAGGCACATGACTACTGTCACGCAACCGCTCGTTTCAGTGATGAAGACTCAACAGACTACTCCCCCTGACCGAGGGACAGTCCTAGATCAGCCGCAGGCTCATCGAAGGGCAGCACAGCCAAAACGTGCCCTAACCGAGCATGCTGCTGCTGGCCCCTCGAAGAGGATACCTGCTGCTTCGAAAGGGAAATCTATCGTGTCGCCAAGCTAGGATGATGCTCGACATATAATACAGCAGAAACAGATGAGGGGTAAGAACTTCGACGCCCGGGAGATCATCGAAAAGATAAGAGAACAATCCTAGGGAGGAAATTCGAAGTACACAATAGCCACAAGAACCACAGCACAATCTCACCCTGTGACTAGCCGTCACACTCTGAGAATTGAGAACCCTCAACCCGTCGAGGTTCCCGAAGAGGTAGCTGAATCAGGCTTTCGAGTAGGTTCAGCAATGGCACATAAATCACCTTTCAGCCAACACATCATGGAGACCCCTAACCCGGGCAAAGTAAAAATCCCTTCGATAGAGCATTACTCAGGTGTTACTGATCCTGCTGACCATCTAGCAGCATACAAAGCTCAAATGAGCGTGCACACGTTTTGCGAGGCAACGTGGTGCAAGTATTTCCCGACCACCCTCAAAGGCTTGGCTCTTAATTGGTTCACAAGTCTACCAAACGGCATCATAACCAGCTTCTCGGCTCCCGAAGCTCTCTTCTCTCAGCACTTCATAGCGGCAAAACGTCACAAAAAGACTTGTGTTCACTTGATGTCAGTTTCCCAGCAGAAAGGGGAAAGTCTGAGGTGCTACATCAAGCGTTTCAACGAAGAGTCCCTCAAGGTCTCCGACCTCCAAGATGGAGTCGCTGTTACGGCCTTGATGAATGGTCTCCATCCTGGACAGTTCAAATTCGAGCTCGCCATGAGGGAAACTCTCACTTTAGCAGATGCCATGAGGCAGGCGCAGAAGTATATCCAGGCGTCGGACATCTGCAAAAACGTTCATGAAGAAGGAAGTAACAAAAGAAGAAGCGAGCCGTCGAATCAGAAAGACATGGCAGAAAGGCTAAAGAGACATCGACCCTCTGATAGAGGTCATAATCCTCGATTCAATGTCAATCGGAGGGAAATATACTTAGACATAAAGGAGAAATCTGTGTTACCTCGACCTAATCCCATCAAAACGTCGAGTTATCGCAGAGACAAGAAGCTATGGTGCGAATACCATAAGGACTGTGGTCACACGACTAAAGACTGCAGAGAGTTGAAAAAAGCACTCGACAAGTTGGCTGACTAAGGAAAGTTAAGCAGATACCTCAAAGAACCCCAGGGTGATCGAAGAAGAGATAAGGGAAAATAAAAACAAGCAAAGAGCAATGAAACCGAAGGTTATGTAGGGGTCATAGCTGGGGGCTTCGCTTCCGGAGGCCTAACCAGCAACTCAAGGAAGAATCACCTATACCATTTGAAAAATGGTGAGAGAATGAAAAAGCCGGACACTCCCACCATGGTGTTCGGAGAGAGCTCAAAGGAAATAGAGACCCCCCATGACGATCCCCTGTTCATCGAACTTAAAGTGGCCAATCATAGGGTTGGTCGAGTTTTAATTGATAGCGGGAGTTCGGCGGACATCATCACTTGGGAATGTCTGCAGAAGCTCAAATACGAGAGGAAGGACATCAAAGGCATCGACCAACCTTTGGTTGGATTCGGAGGCCAATTTGTTCACCCCCTTGGAGTCATCAACTTACCTAACCGGTTTGGTGACAAAGGAAAAGGACGATGCCTTCCCATCAACTTCTTCGTTGTTGACATTGACCTCCCCTATAACATCATCAAGGGAGGCCCACGCTGAACAAGATAAAAGCGGCAATTTCGACCTACCAGCTCTTACTGCAGTTCGAAGCAGATGATGGAACAGTTGGTAGGCTACATGGGAACCAAAAATCTGCCTGAGAGTGTTATGTCAATAGCTTGAGGAAGAGCAAGCCAGTCGAGCCAAGCTCAGGGAAGAGGAAAAAAAGAAGAAAAAGAAACTGACAAAGATTCACCCCCACCATTGGGTTTGTTCTACAATGAGAACCCAACCAACCACAATCGACCTCAGCCGGTCGACGAAGATGAAGAAATACAACTCGGACCTGATCCTAACCGGACAGTTCGAATTGGGAAGGACCTTAACCAGGTCGTTCGAAAAGAAATAGTAGAACTCCTTCAAGAATATCAAGAGGTGTTCGCATTTTCAGCTGATGAGATGCCAGGGATAGACCCCTCGGTCACTAAACATCAGCTGAATATCAAGTCGGAATGTAGGCCCATCAAACAGAAGTTAAGGCATCAGGGCGCTGAAAGAAACAAAGCAGCAGCTGAAGAGGTGAAGAAGCTGCTAAGTGCAGGAATGATAAGGGAGTGTCAATACACAGAATGGTTGTCGAACGTAGTACTAGTTCGAAAGCCTAACGGATCATGGCGCATGTGCGTCGATTTTACTGATCTCAATAAGGCATGTCCCAAAGATGACTTCCCCCTCCCCAAAATAGACAAGTTGGTCGATTCTACAGCAGGACATGCACTTTTTAGCTTCATGGATGCAAATGCTGGTTACCACCAAATTCCCCTTGCCGAGGAAGATCAGGTGCATACCGCATTTATTACAAGTTCCGGAATTTATTGTTTCGTGGTCATGCCGTTCGGACTTAAGAACGCAGGGGCTACATATCAAAGGCTGGTCAATAAAATGTTCGAGAGGCAGTTGGGGAGAAATGTTGAAGTCTATGTTGATGATATGATAGTTAAGAGCAAGCTGGTCGAGGATTATGTCCAAGATCTGCGAGAAACCTTGTCCACCCTCCGCTTCTATAACATGAAACTGAATCCAAAGAAATGTGTCTTTGGCGTACGAGGAGGAAAATGTTTAGGGTTCTTGGTGAACGAGAGGGGCATTGAAGCCAACCCTGATAAAATACAAGCCATCATCAACATGAAGTCTCATCGAACTGTCAAGTAGGTTCAAAGACTCACGGGATGTATGGCTGCCTTGGGAAGATTTCTATCAAGATCAGCTGACAAAAGCTTACACTTCTTCAATACCTTGAAGAAACCATGCTTCGTATGGGATTGTGAAGCAGAAAATGCCTTCCAACAGTTGAAAACACACTTAGCTTCGCTGCCAAAGCTTGTTTCACCCTTGCCGGGAGAAACATTGTTCGTCTACCTCGCGGTGTCTGAAACCGCGCTAAGTGCAGTCCTCGTTGCTGAAAGGGACAAACAACAACACCCATCCTATCAAGGTACTCACTAGTCAGCCACTCAAAAAGCTCATTGAAAATAGAAATGGCTCTAGTCGAGTTATCGAATGGGCTAATCAGTTATCAGACTTCGGTCTAGAATTCGAACCTAGAAGAGCAATAAAAGCACAGGCCTTAGCCGATTTCATTGCTGAATGCCCGACAGAGGTCGAGACTACCACCCTAACCGGGACATGGCAACTTTATGTAGATGGCTCTTCATCGAAGGCAGGGTGCAGAGCAGGCCTACTGATAATAGACCCTCTCGAAAATAAAAAATTTGACTTTGCTGCTTCAAACAACGAAGCTGAGCATAAAGCTCTTCTGCTAGGATTAAAACTATGCCTCTCGAATGAGGCTAATGAAATAACCGTCAAGACAGATTCACAGCTGGTCGTGGGTCATGTCAAAGGGGAATTTGAAGCAAAGGAAGACAGTATGAGGATGTACCTCGGCAAGGTAAAGGAGCAGCAACAAAAGTTCACCAAGTTCTCAATACAACACATCCCACGGTCTGCGAACCAGCAGGCGGATGCTTTGTCTCGAATAGCAAGCTCAGCGTCTGGACTGGAACCTCGAACCATTTCTTGGGAGGTGTTGTACAAGCCAAGTATCAACAGCCAACTCCTTATTTGTAGTATAGACCGTTTGAACAATTGGATGAAAAGCATCCGTCTATACTTCGAAGAGGGAAAATTACCGGAAGATGAAAAAGAGGTGAGAGAGTGCGACGCCGTGCAAGTTGGTTCCTGTTGCATGATCATCTGCTATACAAGAAGTCCTTCACACACCCCCTTCTAAGATGTGTGACACTTGAAGAAGGCCAACAAATACTTCGAGAAATACACGAGGGCACCTGTGGTAGTCATCAGGGAGCTCGAACCATAGCTGGAAAAGTCCTTCGAGCAGGGTATTATTGGCCAAGAAATGCCACAACTGTCAAGTGTATGCCTATGTACATCGACAATCAGCCACTCCTCTCACTACAATGCAGGTTGTACTACCTTTCGACCAGTGGGGGATGGACATCCTCGGGCCCTTCCCAGTTGCATCCGGTGGAAGAAAATTCTTATTGGTAGCTGTCGACTACTTCACCAAATGGGTCGAGGCTGAACCCTTAGCCACCATCACAGATAGCAAAGTACAAGACTTCATCTGGAAAAACATCATTACTCATTTTGGAATACCTCGAGCACTCATATCAGACAACGGTCGACAATTCAACAGTGGACCTACCAAAGCCTATTCCGCTCGATTTGACATACAAACAAGATTTTCTGCTGTCAGTCGACCAAAGACCGACGGGTAGGCCGAGACAGCCAACAAAGTCATCCTCAAAGGGATGAAGAAAATGTTAGATGAAGCAAAAGGGTCGTGGGTCGAAGACCTTCCGGGTATACTATGGTCAGCTCGAACTACGGTAAAAGAGGCAACTGGTCATACGCCTTTTAACTTGGTCTATGGGAGTGAAGCTGTGCTGCCAGTTGAAGTGGATATCCCCTCACCGAGGATAACCTTCTATGATTACGGGCAAAACGAAGAAGAGAAACGCGTCAAACTCGACCTCCTGCCAGAGACCAGAGGGAATGCACTGCTCAAATCAATTGCTCAGAAAGCCAGAATGACCAGACTATACAATCGAGGAGTCAAAGAAAGAAAGTTCGAAGTAGGGACCTAGTCCTTCGAAAAATTGAAGCCACATGAAAAAAGATGGACCTTGGAAAGCTAAGTCCAAATTGGGAAGGACCATATCGAGTAACTGAGGTTATTCGTCCTGGAACATACAGACTCGAGAACAAGGATGGTGATCCTTTGTTTCGACCATGGAATATCGACAACTTGAGGAAGTTCTATGTTTGAGGCCAACCACAACAACTCAAGGGGCTAATATAAAAGCAAGTTAGATGATTCTTTGTACTACTTCGACCTAACCGATCTAGATGAAGATTAAGTTATTGTGATATGCATCGAAGTATTTGTATTATTCTTAAACTTGTAGACCTTGCCGGTCCAAACAGACTTGTTGAGAATTATGGATAAAATATGACCTCACCGGTCTTTCGAATTTATCATGCATTTTATTTATATGTATCGTATTTGAATTTTCTTTACACCTAACAGGTTCAAAAAATGTATGACCTCACCGGTCTCTCGAAATTACTTTCATCACTTCATCCATGTTTAGAATGATGCTCGAATTATTATTAGACTCCCTCAAAGAGGGCCTTCGAATTTTAAGTAGACCCCTCTTTAGGGTGTGCTCGAATTTTATCATCTAATACCAAAGGAACAAATATTCTCGAGTGCCGTCATTCAGAAAAAAGAGATCTAGCAGGTCGAAAATAAATACAAGATTATGAAACACGATGAGCAAAAAATTCTTTTCATTCCATTCCAATTGAAGATTACAAGCTTTGAAAACAGAACAAAAAGAAAATACCATGTTGCAAAACGCTAAGTTACAAAAAGCTAAGTTAAAAAATGTCAAGGAGCCTCTATATCAATATCCTCCTCTTCAGACGAGGAATCGGATGAGGAGCTGGCATCAGCAGCTTCACCACAGCCTCGGTCTCGCCTTCAACAGCTTCAGCAACAACCTCAGCAGCCTCAACCTCGCTTTCCTTGACGGGTGAAAGGTCGGCAGGGGCTTGATCCTCCTTAGCCTCTTCGACCTCCTCAGGAATAGAAGTCGAAGCATCACCAGCCCCCTGCGAACCCTTCTCCTTCTCCAAGACTTGGCCAAGACTAGTTTAAAGTCCAAGTCAGGGGCCAAGTCCTTCAAAGTCATCTCGAAGAAGCTCTGGACTTCACCTCGAGCAGACTGGAAACCCTCAACCATCTTTTGGTCAGCGAAGTTGCGGCCCTCCTGCGATCTCTTCCAGCGGCGAATGTACTTCCTCCACTTCTGTCTTAAGTCCTTGACGGACTTGTCATGTCTTTGTTGCAAGTCATCCCGCTGAGCCTGGGCACGATCGAGCAGCTCCTTTTGGCCCCTCAGCTGGCCCTAGAGATCAGCAACCTCTTTGCGCGAGGCCTTGAGCTTCTTTTCAGCTGCCTTGAGCTGGTTGGATAGCTCCTCCTTGTTGGTTATTAGGCTCGTCCTCTCGCTGTTAAAAGCTTTGAGGTTGTAAGTGTTCAACCTCTGGGCCTTCTCGAGCTCAACCTCGAGAGAACGGACCCTTCGAGAAGCCTCCAGCAGCTCCTGCTTGCATTTGTCAAGCTCCTCGGCCAGCTTACCCGAATCACGACCTTCCTTTTCAGTAAGGCAGGCCATTCGGATAGTCATCTGCAACAACAAGAGTATCACGAAAAGTGTTAAGTTGAAAGAATTGGGATATGGACAAAAAAGGAATAAACGAAAAGACTCACTTGTAACCAGCACTCGTTGAGTACCTCGATCTCCTTCGCTGCACTGAGCTTAGAGATGTCCTCCTTGTCCCCAGGCACCAACAATGCCCCTCGAACTCGTTGGTAGCGAGCCCGAAGAGCCTTTCGGCTGGCATTCTCGATGCTCACGGCGCCGGACTGACCGTCGACGTCGTCTAGCCAAGAAGACTTGACCAGGGGCTCCTGGACATCATCCTCGCCCAAAGAACCAGAATAAGCACCTAGATGGAAGCTAAGATCTGGTATTAAGGGATTGATTGAAGGGGAGGTGCGGGCTTTCCTCTTAGAACCCGCACTCTAAGGGACCCCGACCTCTGATAGAGGAGGGTCGGGCAAAATAGCAGGAGGGGTAGACAAAGGTTTAGGCGTAGCCGATTTCGCCTTTGGTTTATGTGTTGGATTCTGCACGAACAAGAAAAAGACAAGTTAGAGGAAACACAGAAAACTAAAGCCAAGCAAAAAATGGTGTTCGAACTTACGGCAGGAGGTTCGGGAACCTTGAGTTCCCCCGTTTGCATTGATAGCCTGGCCATGGCAGCCATGCTGCTCTTCGCGGTATTCTTCTTCATCTCCTCGTCGAGGTTGTTGCAAGAAAGTACTACAAAAGTAGAAAATGAGTGAGAAACAAGTTTATACTGTTAAAACAAGAGAAACAGGTAAGTAATAGACCCCTACATTAGCCATAAGCTGGGGACACGCCGAAAGCCGACAAGAAGTGCTCCTTGGCCAGGTCCTTGTCATTGGGCACCCAATGATCAGTTTTGTACTTCGACTTCCCATCAACGTGGAACGACGTGGCCTGGCAATGAATGACCACAATAGCCTCCTCGACGTCCATTTCAGGCACATTAAGGTTCATGCCAAAGTTAGGAGGACTATCAGACAAAGTAACAGGTACATCCCATGGCTGGTCCCCTCGAAAAACGAAGAGGAACTCCCCTCGAAAAAGAGCGTGGTTGGTTGGCATCTCGGTTGTAACCTTATATGATTTCTCATCTCTTCGACCATCCTTGACCATGATAAGGTGTCAGGCTTGAAAAGAATACCAACCAGGCCCATGGCGAAGCTCGGACACTTCGTTTATTCTGAACATGTTGCGCCAAAGGCGCAAGGAGGGTTGCACTCCAAGCATGCAACAAATACATAAAAAGGAAACAATTGTCCCAACAGAATTGGGCATAAGTTGACATAAGGCAATGTTATACGCCTCTAAAATTTCCTTAAAAAGTGGGTGCAAGGGAAAACGCAAACCCAGCTCGAAATACGACTTATATACACCAATACACCCAGGGGGTGGTGACACCACCAAGTCGGTGACTTGGGGAGGATACATGACATAGGGCAATTTTATGTGATACAAAGTTGACAGAAAAGACAGCCCGTCTTGAAGATCCTTTCGCCACTACCCCATCGACCAGTGGCCACTTATTCCCAATCTAATGTTGGGGAAAGGGCAGGGCTCTCAATAGTCGGATGTCGAAGTCCCTTCATCCGTCACCTCCATTATTTCCACTACACCAAGGGAAAGGAAAGAATCTAAGTAACTCCTCTTAGAAGGAGGGAAGGCTATCGTTACTTATTCGGGTGATCTAAAAACTCTTCGGGTTCCTCGAAGTTTTCCTCACACTCCTCTTCCTCAATGGGAACGACGTCGAGTAAAAAATCAGAGTTCGGGGCCAATAAGCTATTGATACAACAGGAGCCTCATCTACCCATGTTTCTACCCAAGGCATATAAGGAAGGGGCAAAACATATGAGGCGCTCAGTTCGAAAACAGGGTTCATTATTTATAATACAGTGACCCCTATCTAATTTATTAAAAGAAGGAAAAGAGTCAAGAATGAGAAATCATACCTTAGTCGAATTACACGAAGGAGATTCCTCGCACTCTTGACGCACTCTGAGCAGCACAAAAAGGAAGCAAAGAGCTTCTTTAAATGAGAGAAAACTAGAGAGAGAAATTGCAAAGTGAGTAAATGAGGAAAGAAATGAAATATTTATATCTCACCTACCATGAACAGTAACCTCTCTAATATGAACAGTCACCCAACATGGGAGTTCGTGCCAAGGAGTAGAAGGAGGTTTGTTGCGATACGTCATATATACGGTTGAAACGTATAAATACCAGTCAAAATACGGTTGACCACCCCAAAAGTTGACTTTGAAAGCATTGACTTTAAAGCATTGACTTTAAAGTATTGACCCTCACGGGTCTACTTCGAAGAAATTCAGCTGTACAAATCCCCCCTCACCGGGGCTACCTCGAACTCTTCAAAAGGAAACAACCCTTTGACTGAGATACCTCGAGTAAATTCAAGGATGTTCTTTGAATCCATACTTAGAAATTTTCCAAGTATGTAAAGCCCTTCACAAGGCACCCCATTTCGAGTAAACGAGTGTTGGACTCAATTAGCCCTTACCAGGCCACTTCGAATTTTTAAAATTGAATATTGGATTCAATTAGCCCTTACCAGACACCTCGAAGAAATTAAACCACCCAATGCGGGATGTTTATAATTTTATATCGAACACCTTATAGAGGGCGTTCGAATTTTGTGTTGAACCTCCCTAGTGAGGGCGTTCAAATTTTGTCCTTCATAAACCCCTCCAAGGAGGGCGTTCGAGTCTTGTTATAAACCACCCAATGGTGGATGTTTATCATTTTATATCGAACACCTTATAGAGGGCGTTCGAATTTTGTATTGAACCTCCCTATTAAGGGCGTTCGAATTTTATATTGAACCCCCCTAGTGAGGGCGTTCGAATTTTGTATAGAACCCCTCCAAGGAGGGCGTTCGAGTTTTGTTATAAACCACCCAATGGTGGGTGTTTATAATTTTATATCGAACCCTCTGTAGAGGGCGTTCGAATATAAACCCCTCCAAGGAGGGCGTTCGACTTTTAAAACCACTGAATAGTGGGTGTGTCCAAGTCTTTAGAACCTCGCCTAGGAGGGCGCTCGAATTCTATGAGCTACTCTCCTAGGAGGGTGTTCTAATTTTATGAGCTATTCCCCTAGGAGGGCGTTCGAATTCTATGAGCGATTCTCCTAAGAAAGCGCTCGAATTCTATGAGCTATTCTCCTAGGAGGGCGTTCGAATTCTCATTGAACCTCTGTGTTGAGGGTGTTCGAATTCTATGAGCTATTCTCCTAGGAGGGTGCTCGAATTCTATGAGTTATTCTCCTAGGAAGGCGTTCGAATCCTCATTGAATCCCTGTGTTGAGGGCGTTCGAATCCTCATTGAATCCCTGTGTTGAGGGAGTTCGAATTTGCACTGAACCCTTCCATGGAGGGCGTTCGAATTCACACTTAACCCCTCCAATGGAGGGCGTTCGAATTTACACTGAACCCCTCTAATGGAGGGTGTTCGAATTCTCACTAAACCCCTCCAATGGAGGGCGTTCGAATTCACACTGAACCCCTCCAATGGAGGGCGTTCGAATTCATACCCAACTCATCTGGTTGAGGGTGTTCGAATTCTCACTCACCCTCTTAGGATGAGGGCGTTCGAATTTCACAAGGTCAATCCCACTTTGGGATACGTCTAGTTTTTTCAACAACCAAGGCCGACTATTCCGCTCCACATCGCAGTATCATCATGGTCTAACACTACGACATAGAGCGTTGGGCTAATGTTTGTGCCCCTTCCAGTTATGGCCCACCTAACCGGTGAAATGACTAAAATACCCTTGGGGGGCAAAATTACCATTTTACCCCTAAGGATCCTTTAGGCTGGAAAGTACAGGCCTTCAGACAGGCCCACTGACAAAAAGGCTTTAATGACGTCACCATCTTCACTAGATGACGTCACCCCAGTACTACCTATAATAGTACTATCATCTGATCATTCGGGTACGTTTGTCCATATATTGCAGATCATTTGCTTGTTCTACTCTCTCTGACTTCTGAGATCATATCTGACTTAAGCATCGGAGAGCCGATCCCGGGAACATCTCCGGGGTAGTTCACGGTGCTCGGTTTTGCTGGTATTGGAATCCGAAGACCTTGGACTTATTTGGTTACTACCCTAGCTGGAATTGGACTTCCCCGAATTACAAATTTACTGTGTTTCTTGTACCCGAAACACATTGGATAGTGTGCAAACAAGAAACGTTGCGAGTATTGCTAAACGGAGGAAGTAAATATTAGAGAGTAGATTAGCAATAGAGTTTTAAAAAAAAATGCCTAAAAGACAAAAATCTTACAAAAGATTAATGAAAGATGTCATTAGCACCATCAGTTAGTAAACAAAAATATGGAGTACATCATCCTTCTCCCTCTACCACTGTCTCACTCATCCTAAAATACTTTATCATGTTTCATGATTAATTTGATCAAATCCACATTCACTCATTAGCAATCAATTAGTCCTGTATTTGAAAAAAAATCAAAAGTATATACAAATATAGCAAAGTGGATGTCTCTTTATGGAGCTCAAGAAAATACTCCCATTGATATTATTGAAAATTATTTTCACTTTGAGAAATTTTAGATATTTTAGTTTGAAAGTTTTAAACATTTTTGCTAAAAATATGATTTCTAAGTTTGGAAATAAAACTTAATTAACTTCCTTGATTTATTTTATTTGTTTTTTTATTTTCTTAATTTTGGTGTCCACCCCCGCTCTTACTTTATAGTATAGAGATTGGAGAATGTTTAAAGTTATATTTTTTTCCCTTTTCTTTCCACTTCAATAAGTAACTAGTAATAGACTCAAATGATACTTGTGAATTTTCGTGCATTATAATTTACTAATAGATGAAAATAATTAATGTCACTTAGCGTGAAAAAGATTATCATTAAAAAAAAGATTACAAAAATCGTCACATTTCTAATATGGATTTTTAAAAGTTCAAACTTAACTCTTAGTTTTCACATATATATCATCATTGATTTTGATAGAAGAAGCAATAATAGAATTACCCTTCATATATATATATAACAACAAGTAATAAGAAAAACCGGTCGTAAAAACACCAAAGGGAAAAACAATAGTAAAAATGAAGCACGAGTGATCATGAATTTTGGATAAATTTTTTGAAAGCCATCTATTGCCTGTTGGCGAGGGGTGCTAGTCGTGAGAGACATCAAGACCGTGAGCTACTCGAGCTCGTCTTGGTCAACGCTTGATTCGAGTCAGCTCGAGTTGAACTAATTAATCAGACCGAATCGAGATACAGAAAACTCGAGTCGAGATACACAAAACTCGACTCGCATACTATTCACTTTTTATATATAATCTATCTTAAGGGTGTAAAGGCTACTGAAAAACTCGCATAACTCAAGATTAACTCGAGTCAAACTCAATTCGAGCTCATTCAAATTGGTCAAAACTGGACTCGATTGGGATTGACTCAAATCGAGATCTTAATGTGACGAGTCGACTTACGCAAAACTCGACCCGGATTGGCCGATATCACCCCTACGCGTCGAAACAAACTTGAGCCATCTCTTTGTCTCTCTTCCCTTCACGACTCTCAAGGCCAGGTCTTACAATTTCTCCTCTTTTTTCAGGGGTCAATTGGTTTGAAATTTCATTATATAATCACAATATCTTTGCACTCAATATTTTAGGGAGGAAAATCTCATGTTTTCCATTTGTTTAATCAGATTTTTGATGATTTATTAGGTGTTGAATCATTTCTTGGTTGATTTTGGTGAAATTGAGGTCTAGCTGTTAGGATTCTCGATAGAATTTGCAGGTTAAATTTTGAGCATTTTTCTGTGTTGCAAAATCACTTCTTCGTGAATCATGGTTTCTCACAACATATTCTATATGAATTTGCAGTTATATATCATCACTAATTGCTAGTCTAGTAATGAGACGACTTTCCATTTCCGCAAAACGTTTACTTCAAAATTGCAATTATTATCAGGTAGGATTGGGTTTTTCTAGTATGAGGTGCTTTGTTGGAAGATATGCGTGTGGTTGATTCACAGATAAAAATGCTTCACCGAAGAACCGCCCGGGCGAACAACATATTCTATATGAATTTGTAGTTATCATCGTAATTATTTTTACCAGTATTTTTTGAAAGCAATAAATTTATTCTAAAAAGCAGTAAAAGAGAAAGAGAGTACAAACAGAAATCCTCCCCAAGCTAACTTGACAGTGTCCTCAATGCCAAAAGATGAACGATAGGACGATGCTTAGAGAAAAAACAAATGTTAGTACTCCCTTACATCACAAATCAAGCTACCGAGTCAAATTGATGTCTCTTATGGCTCTCCTCCGATTTGAGCTTGCTATAGGTCTAGTGTTGTGATGTGCTACCATCTCAGGTGGTCTTCTTGCTGTCGGAGTTTTGTGAAGAGTAATAGAAAAACTCTTTAGTTGCTTCAAAAGAATATGAAGAGTTGGGGATCCCATATAGGAAGTATAAGAGGTGAGTGGTGAGTTTATTAATAGTTATGTTCCTAGTATCTATTGAGTTGGTTACTTGGTAGGCTTTTGTGGTTGGGCTCTTGATTGGGCTAGTTCCACACACCCGCGCGCGTGCGCCACCGCCGCCCGGACCGGGTCGGGTCGGGGCGTGGGCCGTGGGCTTTGGGAAATAACTTAACTTAACTAAATTTTTATTAGAAAAATCTGTCAACTTTTAATGACTGTTATGGAATCAGTCAATCCCTTGATCCACTCCTAAACTGACTGCTTCTACCAGCCGTTAGTGGACTGTTTCCACTACTCCATTAATTACCGTTTTTAACACGGTTTTAGGAGGTCAGTTTCCCTTCTTCAGTCCCTATAAATACCCCCTTCCTGGCACAATTTTTTGACACATAAAATTCTCCTACTTCTCTCTATTAATCTCTCAATTACGGGGCAATATTAAGAGCGTTCTCAAACTGTCTCTCTGTACTTCACCGGCGAGTCAGTGTTGTGTTAACCCTGGAGGTTGGTTTGCCACAAGTCCGTGTGTTCGTAGCGGGGCAATTTTAACTTTAGGGCAGTGATCATATCACGACTCAGCAAATATACAAATAAGGTATTATTTTACCAGTCATACTACTTACAATCTAAAGTTGAAAATTTTCCTTTTTTATACTGTTATTATGGCTGGTATTCCTGTTGCGGTTCCTCTTAATTCTGTCAACCCCTTTGTTCCTCATATGTCGAAATTAGACCCTTTGGATGGAAATAAATATAGTATGTGGTCTGATAAAATGGAATTCTTTTTAGGCCAAATTGGGGTAGATTACTGCTTAACTAATGATGCTGCTCCTGAAAACGCAGTTAGGGATTTTGAGAAAGATAATAAGACGTGTAGGGGAATGTTATTGTATTATATTACTGCTCCTTTATATATGATTTATAGTAAGTCGAAAAAGGCAAAGGATATTTGGGATGCCCTTAAGGTTAAGTATGGACTGGATGATTTTGGGACTAAGAATTATACTTGTAGTCGTTGGTTAAAATTTACTATGACTGATGACAAAACTGTTTTAGACCAAGTCCATGACTATGAACATTTGTGTGCTGAACTTGCTGCTGAAAGAATGGTTATTCCTGATTTATTTCAAGATAATTGCCTTTTAGAGAAACTGCCACCCTCTTGGGCGACCTATGTTCACTCTATGAAACATAAGAAAAAGGACTTTACCCTTCAGGAATTAGTTTCCCACATTAAAATTGAGGAACAAAACCGGATTCAGACTAAAGGAAAGACCGACCATTCTTCCACTTTAGCCAACCTTATTGAGTCTAAAAGTGCTGGAAAAGGGAAAAAGGGTAAAGGTCAGAACCATGTTCACGGAAGTAGGCAGAATGGTAATGGGTTTAAGGGTAAGAAGCAATTTTAGGGTAACTGTTATGTTTGTGGTAAATTTGGATATGCTGCTAGGGATTGTAGAAGCAAACCGGCTTCTTCAAATGCTGTTGTCACCAAACCAAAAGACAACAAAGCACAAGTCAACCTTGGTGAAGATGACATTATAGTTGCTGTGGTGTCCGAGGTGAACCTGATTAGCAACGTTTCTGAATGGGTCGTAGACACTGGAGCTACCCGCCACATCTGCTCAAGCAAAGAAATGTTTCAGACTTATGATAAAGTTTCAGAAGGTGAATGTGTCTTCATGGGCAACTCAAGCATTGTGAGTGTCTTAGGCAAAGGAATTTTTTTTTCTGAAGTTAACCTCTGGAAAAACCATTGCTTTGCAAAATGTCTTGCATGTTCCTGATATCCGCAGAAACCTCATATCTGGTGCACTTTTAAACAAGGCTGGAATTAAATTAACTTTTGAATATGACAGACTTGTATTAACCAGAAATGGTAATTTTGTGGGTAAAGGATTTTGTAATGTTGGACTCTTTGTTTTGGATGTAATTTCTGATAATAAAATTTCTACTGCTTCTGTTTATATTGACGAGTCTGTTTCTTTATGGCATTCTAGACTAGGTAATGTGAATGTTGCATCCATTTAAAGGCTAAAACGACTTAGTCTTATTTCTGACTTTAGCAATACCTCTTTTGATAAATGTGAATTATGTGTAGAGGCCAAAGACCCTAAGAAAGCATTCAACAAGAGTGTTTCTCGTTCCTCTACCTTATTAGAACTAGTCCATAATGACTTAGGTGACTTTAAGAACTATATGAGTAGGGGAGGGAAGAGATATTATATTACATTTGTTGATGACTTCTCACGTTATAGTAAGGTTTACTTGTTAAGTATGAAAGATGAGGTTGAAGAGAAATTTCTTATTTATAAAGGCAAAGTAGAAAGCCAGTTAGACCTTAAGATAAAGAGAGTGAGATCCGATAGGGGTGGAGAATATGATGGACTTCCACTTAAGAAATTTAGTGAATCTAATGGGATCATACATGAGGTAACAACCACCTATACACCTGAACAAAATGAATAGCTGAGCGGAAAAACAGAACTCTTAAGGATATGATGAATGCTATGCTTATAAGTTCAGGGATGCCTACTAACATGTGGGGGGAGGCAATTCTTTCTGCTTGCTATGTGCTTAACCGAGTTCCCCATGAGAAGTTAGATAAAACTCCCTATGAATTGTGGAAAGGTTTTAAACCTAATTTGGGTTACCTCAAAGTGTGGGGGTGCTTGGGAAAAATAGGACTTCCTGACTTTCAAAGAAGTAAGATTGGACCTAAGACTGTTGATGGAATCTTTATTGGGTATGCTTCTAATAGTGCTGCATATAGACTTATTCTTAAGGATGCTTCTAGCTTTGGTCCTATTAGAGAGTCAAGGGATGTAGAATTCTTTGAGCATATTTTTCCTATTAAAGTTAGTGTGCAATCATGCTTGCCTGCTGCATCTTCCTCTACATTGTATCATAACATTGCATCATCTAGTGAGACTTTAGAACCTAGAAGGAGTAAAAGAACTAGAACTGAGACTAGTTATGGACCTGACTTCATTACTTCCTTCCTAGCTGAAAAAGGATTTCTAGATGAGCAAAGAGTAAGTGCTTTTATATTGGAAGAGAACCCTAGAACTTTTGGGGAGGCCATGAGATCTGTTGACTCTAGTTTTTGGATGGAGGCTATTAACACGGAAATAGAGTCTATTATGAGTAACAACACATGGATTTGATTGACCTTCCTAGGGGTTGTAAGGCTTTGAGTAGTAAGTGGATTTTTACTAAGAAGTGCAAGCCTGATGGGACATTAGACAAGTATAAAGCTAGACTTGTAGTTGGAGGACATCACCAAAAGAAAGGTCAAGACTTTTTTGACACTTATTCACCAGTGACCAATGTAGCCACTATTAGAGCATTAATTGCACTTGCATCCATTCATGATCTTATTGTGCATCAAATGGATGTGAAAACTGCTTTTTGAATGGTGAGCTAAATGAAGAGATCTATATGAAGCAACCTGAAGGATGTGTTGTTCCTGGTCAAGAGGGCAAGGTATGTAAGCTTATTAGATCTTTGTATGGTTTAAAACAAGCACCAAAACAATGATATGATAAATTTCATAAAACCATTACTTCAAATGGTTTTTTAGTAAATGATTCTGATGCTTGTGTTTATTCCAAAACAGATGGTCTTGGTTGTGTTTTCATATGTCTATATGTGGATGATATGTTGATTTTTGGAACCAATATAGACATAGTGAATGCAACTTTAAGTTTCCTAAATTCGTGTTTTGAAATGAAGGATTTAGGAGAGGCTGATGTTATTCTTGGGATAAAGATTACTAGAACATCATATGGAATATCTTCAAATAATTCTCATCATATTGAGAAAATTTTAAAGAAGTTTGATCAATATGATTGTGTTCCAATAAAAACTCCATATGATTCTAGTATTCATTTGAAAAAGAATAAAGGAGATAGTATATCACAAGAACAATATGCTAAAATTATTGGTATTGTAATGTTCTTGATGAACTATACTAGACCTGATACAGCTTATGCTGTTAGTAGATTGAGTAGGTATACTCACAATCCTAATCAAGAGCATTGGGGTGCTTTGATTAGATTGTTGAAGTATTTAAAAGGCACTATCAATTGGGGTTTGCATTATCAAAGAACACCTTGTGTGCTAGAAGGATATTGTGATGCTAATTGGGTGTCTGATAATGATGAGATTCAATCTTCTAGTGGCTTTGTTTTTACTCTTGCTGGTGGAGCTATATCATGGAAATCATCAAAGCAAACCTGTATTGCCAAATCTACTATGGAATCTGAGTTTATTGCTTTAGAATTGGCAGGTCAGGAAGCTGAATGGTTAAGGAGTTTGCTAGTTGATATTCCATTGTGGGGGAAGCCAGCTCCATTAGTTTCAATGCGGTGTGACTCACAAGCTGCAATTGGGGTCGCGAATAATCAAGCCTGTAATGGAAAGAGGAGGCATATTCGCTTGAGGCATGCTATAGTTAGAAATCTAATTAGAAACAATGTACTTTCACTCGAGTTTGTAAAGTCAGAGAGGAATATTGCAGATCCTCTCATCAAAGGCCTTTGTAGAAAAATGGTGCTAGAGTCAGCACAAGGAATGGGTTTAAAGCCTATTGTGGAGTGAATTATGATGGATACCCTTCTCAGAAAGTTTCTAAGTTCAAGGGTCAAACTAAGTCATAAAAGAACTCAAGTAGTAGATACTACTACCATTCCTATATTAATAAAAGTGATGTAGTATTTTTTATACTGTAAAATGTGTAAGGATGAGTAAAATGCTCTTAATAAGTTCATAGCCTTGATAAGGTGGTTTGAAACAGTACAAACTTGATGAACTTACCTATGTGAATGTGGGGGTTACGCCCAATCCCCTATGAGATCCCTAAGGCTTAGGATCTCTAGAGCATTCATGAAAATCCAGGCATTGTGGGGCACTTATATATATATCGCGAGAACGTTTCTTATTTTGAAAAAGGTTTAGTGCGCAAGTATTTATTATGAACTCCGTAGAAGGTTCAAAGAGAAATCTACCTAATACGACAATATGACATACTTGTATGCACTGGGTATCAATTCAAGTCTCTAAGACATTGATTCTTACAAAACTGAGTATCTATTGCCCAAATCTTCTTTTTCCAGCCCTGTTTCTTTCTGTCTCTTCTTTTGAATCATGTGGGGGATTGTTGGAGTTTTGTGAAGAGTAATAGAAAAACTCTTTAGTTGCTTCAAAAGAATATGAAGAGTTTGGGATCCCATATAGGAAGAGTAAGAGGTGAGTGATGAGTTTATTAATAGTTATGTTCCTAGTATCTATTGAGTTGGTTACTTGGTAGGTTTTTGTTGTTGGGCTAGTTCCACACGCGCGCGCGCGCGCCGCCGCCGCCCGCCCGGATCGGGTCGGGTCGGGGCGTGGGCCATGGGCCTTGGGCCTTGGGCTTTGGGAAATAACTTAACTTAACTAAATTTTTATTAGAAAAATCTGTCAACTTTTAATGACTGCTATGGAATCAGTCAATGTCTTGATCCACTCCTAAACTGACTGCTTCTACTAGCCGGTAGTGGACTGTTTCCACTACTCCATTAATTACCGTTTTTAACACGGTTTTAGGAATTCTTGGCACAGTTTTTTGACACAGAAAATTCTCCTACTTCTCGCTATTAATCTCTCAATTACTGGGCAATATTATTAGCGTTCTCAAACTGTCTCTCTGTACTTCACCGGCGAGTCAGTGTTGTGTTAACCCTGGAGGTTGGTTTTCCATGAGTTCGTGTGTTCATAGCGGGGCAATTTCAACTTTAGGGCAGTGATCATATCACGACACAACATATATACAGATAAGTTATTATTTTACCAGTCATACTTCCTACACTTGCTACTGTGCTCGTCCTCAAGTTCACTAGAAAAGCTGACTCTCTCCTAATTGCTCTATTCATGCTACTCTAATCGTCGTTGTTGTTGGTGTCGCGGTCGCCACCATGCGTGGCTCCCTATTGTTGTTCATGGGATGAAAGTGATGCAGCTGTCGGGGCCTTGCACTAGTTCTGCTGCGGCTCAGGCAACGACTACTCAGGCGACCTAGTGTTACTCCTCTCTATTGTGGTTGGTTCCTGCCGTCTCAGTGCTGACATGTAGACTGTAATGACTTTACAAGTTCCCGTTCTTGACCTGGGATGGATCATTTCACTCGTTCACTTGTTCTTCTCTGATCTGTGAGAGGCCTAGTATGCTGCCATGCATCTTCGATTTTCTAGTGTTATTTATTGCTTTCTCATAATCAGGTTTAGAAATAGAATTTTTTTGTCACCCAATATATTTCTATTAAGAGACTGGATACAATTAACAAAACTAATGCTTTCACTTCAACTATTAATGTGGATACAACTGATATACATTATTTGTCATCTAAATTTCTTGTTATGGTGTTGTGATTTGTTTTCAATCTTAAGAGATGCTCCATCTGTCCCCCAATAGATTTCCCATTTTTTTTTGAAGTCAAACTTTGTAAACTTTAATCATAAATTATAACTAATATATATGCGAGAGTCACTTTCGTAACTTATTTAAAAATGTTATATTTTGTTAGATTTGCCTTAATATGTACATTCAAAATATCAAAATTTTATAATTTTTATTAATGAATAATAGGAGATATAAGCCGTTAAAGATGTACATTGGAGACTGTGCAAAAAGCAAATGAGAAATCTAATAGGAGAAGGTGAGAATATTTGTTTTATTGACCTTATAGGATTTAATTGTATATTTTATTCTACTATAATTTATATTTTTATCTCTTCTCTAATAACAGGTCCTTAATTCAGACGTACGGTTGGAGCCATTTTGAGTAGCTTTTTATTTTTGGTGCAGTTACAACATAAGTGTGCCAGTGTGGCATATGGTCACATGTAATATATACTAAGCTTATGCTGTTATGCAGTTTTTAAAGTGTCTACGATAACCTAAATTTTAAGTCCAGGCTTTGCCAGCAACACTCATCGAAACACTACCATCATCACCAATGTACTTACTCAAACCTCAATGCTATTTATTAAAACAAAAGTTGTTTAATCTAATATAGAGTATAAAATTTCTCAAAATCATAACAAATCATCCCCACCAAAACCAAATATCCAAAGAAAAAAAAAAGATGGCCTGGCCAACAGATGATCAACATCATTCTAATGTCCAACCACATCACCCGCGGCATCCAACTCAAACTCTTTTTCCTGACCCTCCATAGCATGACAGGCTTTACAAGTAGCCACAACTGACCTCAAAATTTTATACAAAAAGCTTTCATTGCTATTATTATTACCATCACCACCACCATTACCACGATTCCTTTTACTTCCAACATCTTTCATCATCCTCGGACTCGTAGCAGTCCCCACACCATTCTCCTTCTTCCCTCGCCGCGACTGGCTAGGACCTAACACAGGCACTGCCGTGATGAACTGCCACCTCCCTGAAGACCCTGCACTACCATACTTATAACAGTGTCCCAATGGAGATTTTGTAGCACTTCTTTCATTTACACTATGCATTCTTTTTTGATACGTTTTCCTCTCCAAAACCTCACTAGAGCTAGTCCTTGCAGTACTGCTGGTGCACGTACTGCAGGTGCTACCTCTACTGCTGTTGCTGCTGTTACTTCTCGACGACATTAACGAGTAATCTTTGCTACTGAATTGGCTGCCGCTACTGCTCCTGTTGCTGCCTGCACTTGTGCCTCTCGACAGTGTGACAGAGGTCATGCCCATGTTGTCCCGCCCAGAAAATGATGTTCGTGTGCTGCTATTTGTCTGCACGACAGGGAATTCGTGCGGAAGGAGGCGGCCGTTGAGGAAGAATTGATCAGCTGGGGAGGTAGTAGAAAAATCGTCTACTGTGTTGGTTTTTGTTAGGTCACTGGAAGTTAAGGTTGGAGAGTCGGGTGTGACGCATGAACCGAACTCGAATTCGGATTGATCCTCGGTCGGTGTGCCGGGGAATGAGAACATTTCAGGTGAAGGGGAAGTAGGAGTGTCGTTTAGGTGGATTTGATCATGTTGCGAAGAATCCATTGTTTGTTTACTTTGAGTAGTACTTAAGAGAAGGTTGGTGTATGTTTCTGTTTTTGAGTTCTGGTGTGACTGAACTGTATTATGTGTGTTATATATATGTACATTAATTGGTCGGTTTTTTTATTTTTATATGAATGATTTGTGAGTGGAACCGGGGAACAGGGAGAAAAGCAAGATGGGTCCAATGTTGGGCCGGTTTGGAAAAGCAAAATTGTGGTCCAAGAAAATCATACCAGTCTTACTTGACAACTCAACTTCAATATAACGCCAATGCTTCGCTTTTTCTCTACTCCCTGCTTTGGTTTAATGCACAAGACTACTTCTCATTCTCAACTTCTCACTTCTCACTTCTCACTTCATGGATAGGGTAGGGGTCAAGGGGTGTAAGCTAATGGATACCCTAGTCCTTAGCTCAACAGTTCAGGCTCGATTTTGATTTAAACTTATTTCTGTCCGTTTGTGATATAAAATAGACGGAGTGGGAACAAAATTTGTAACTCGGTTCATAAACGAGTTTTTTAACACGAACGTAGAAATACTCGTTAATATATACTCATGAACAAATCATTTATATATGATCATGATTAAGCTCGTATATGTTCAAAATTTGTGAATATACGAGCTTGCAAGTCTTACATGAACAAAATTTCTAAATAAGTGAAAGCTTGCAAGTTTTTGTGAATAATTTATAATTTTTTTTAAATATAATTTTAGCATAAATAAAAGCGAAAGCTCATTTACAAACAAAAACTCATTTATAAAATAGAAGCTCGGGCATGACTTTGCAAGGTCAAAAAATAAGCTGAGCTCAAATATGATATCGGCTAAATGAGCCAAGATGAAACATATCTTTAAGCGCAATAGATAGCTTGATCTCGAGTTCAAACTTGAAAAAATTAAATGAGTTTAGACAAGCATTATGTAGTGCTTGTTGGACATGTTTTCACCCTACTTCATCTCTCTGCTTAGTTTCGTACCCTGCAAACCATTTTTTTCCACAATGTACATAGATGTTACATATAATATTCTAAATTTTATAGAATACCTTACCTCAAATTTTATAAAGAAATTAAACCATCTTATATAGATAATATACAAAAAACTACCCAGATTTTTGTATACATATTTGCGATTCCATGTATATAACGTGTATGTGCATGCAGAACAAAAGAATGATATGCAAACTGCGAACCTATGAACTTCTCGAAAAGTGTTAAAATACTTAGAGAGTTTTTTTTTTTAGGAAATTTTGTCAAAAAAGATTTACTAACTCCCCAACTTTGTGAAAAACACCTTATCTAAATTCTTTTGTGAGAAAACACCTTATATGCTACTTCCTCCATTTCACAATACTCGCAACGTTTCGTTCTTGTTTGCACACTATCCAATGAGATACATTCAACCTTAATATCTCTGATTATTGATAAGTAGATATTATAAAAAGTTGATATTATGATAGTATGCATTAAGACGAATCAAATAAGAACCCACCTGACTATATTTTTTCTTATACACTTGAGAAAATATTTAACATAAGGTTGGTAGATGAATAGTAGTTACTATCCTAATGTTGCGAGTATTGAGAAACGGATGAAGTATTATTTTTCAAATTACACACCTTGTCTTGATATTTTTGTCAAAATGTCAACATTTGGGGTCATTGGCTTCTATTTCTCCGGTCTTTTGGTGCATTGAAATTGGGTCCAAAAATGGGGTTGATGTGTATGACTATTTTGCATCAAAGAAGGGAAAAAAGGTTCAAAGGTTGACTTTTTGGCTTAAATATATGGTAATAAGTTGTGTAATTTGATAAATAATAACATATAAGATGTTTTCTAAATAAAAAAAAAGCGTTTTTTTACAAAATTTATAACAAATAAGGTTTTTGTTAACTTAGGTGAAGTTCATATATAAATTGGAATATGAATTGAAATAAGGTCAATTTGGCCTAAAGGTATTTTTCTTTTTTATATATAAATTGAAATATGAAATTTATTATATTACTTCTTTAAATTAGGTGAGCGATGTTCTTTTTTATGGGATTCAAATTTATTACAATATTTTAGAAATAAGGCTTTGTAGTTGTTATGTTGTACAGTTTATTTAATAACGGTTGTCTCTAATTCCCTCCTCAATCATTTGTCCCTCTTTTCATTCTTCTTCTCGATTTTACTTCTTAGAATATGGGGAAGTCTCCCATATTACAGATAATTAATATAACATGGAGGAAGTATTCGATATCTACACACTTCTCCCCTCTAATGACTTATAGTGATAGTCAATAGTAATAACCTGTCCCAGTTAGTAATATAGAAGTGGTTCCAAGCTTTTTTTCCACCTCAATGCATGAGCCTAGTTAATTGTAATTCTATTGCAAATCAAGTTTGGATAGAGTCAAAATACCTAGAAGAAACTGATATCACGTATTTATATAGACTTTTCTCCCTTATTTACAAGCTAATTTGTGCGTCATTGGAGCTCTTGGGAGCTATTTTATGCTAACTATCGTATATAGTTGTGGTTTTGTGTTTTAGTGTTGAATTGCAGGTTTTAGGGAGTTTTCTCCTTATTCCCGAGCCATTTGGAAGCAACCACGACTTTACGAGATGTTACGAGGCACGTAGGATGGCTCACGAGCTTTATGAGTATGTAGTTTAGGAGGTCCAAACACCTCTAAACCTGAAGAATTGAGAGCCAAAGAGTCAAAATGGAGTTTTCCGTACTCTGATCGGGCAAAAATGGCCCGATCGGGCGAAGATATATTGATCGGGTACAGAAGTTGCGGACCCGATCGGGCAAGGCTTGCCCGATCCGATCGGGCGAGAGGCGAAGTACCCAGACCCGATCGGGCACCTGCTGCCCGACCCGATCGGGTGGAGAGCCCATATATCTCATTGTGCAGCTGCGTGTGTGGGGAGCAAGGTGGCCATTATTTGTCGCCAGGCCCGATCGGGTGGTGTCTCAGGGCCCGATCGGGTGAGCCCAAATCTCACACGCATCTTGCTGGGTTGCTACGCTGAACGAGAAATAATGAGGCAGGAAATCTTACTATGGGCCCGATCGGGTGGCCCTGTGCCTGATCGGGTCCCGTGCATTTTCTCGCGGATTTCGTCTTTAATTTCCGTGTTTATTTAGACTTGAGGGGGTATTATAAATACCTTTTCCTCATTATTTTAGAGACATCTTTTTATCATCTTTTACTCTAGTTTTATTTCTCATAGTTCTTAGCTTAGTTTAAACACTTTAGATTAGATTAAAGGTGATTGAACCTATTCGATTTCAGTAAAAGTTCTTGCTTTCTGTCAATTGGTATTCTGCTCTACTCTAATATCTTTTATTATTCTTAATTGCTTAGCTTAAGTATTTAATCATTCATGATGCAATTATTAGGGTTTCCAATTAGTTTTGTTATTGTCAATTCAATTATGAGTGAGTAGTTCTCTTTCTAGGGTGTTAGATAGGGAAGCCATGTTTATACCATGATTGTTGTTTAGATTTCTATCAATTTATAGGGCTTGATTAGGGTGATTGTGATGTGGTTTGTTCTAAATTAGTGATTGATGTTAGTGTACAATTTCATTGATTGCTTATGGTTAATAGTTGTTTTCACAGATCCGTCTTACGACTAGAGGCCTAGGACACGTCAGTAGTTCTGATTACGTTAGTGAACATGCGGCGTATGTTGAACTATGAGCGTTGAGTCTTAACCATAGCTCAACACATGCTCTAATCCCTCGACTCTTGACTTAGGTTTTGATAGTAGTTGACCTTGTTTGATTGGTATAAGCATGGTGGACCGACCTAATACCCTAGGTTTTTATTCCATAGTTAAACCCTCAGTTTAATTCGTCCTCCTTAGCTTAATCATTAGTTCAGTTAATTCTTCGCTGATTTCGTCCGAAGTAGCTAATTGATTGAATATTAACTTAGAAACTCTGTCTCCCTGCGGATTCGACCCTGCTTCCATTGACAACCATAGTTAGAGGACTGTAGGTTTATCTTTGATTAGGTGATACGACTAAATTCTATCAAATTTTGGCGCCGTTGCCGGGGACACCGCTAGTTTTCTAAGTTTTTTTTGATTATTTGGTCTACTTCTCTGTGCCTCATTGGAACTTTATTGTTCCAATTGAGGTACGTTTTACTGCTTCTTTTTGTTTCTTTTATATGCCCAGGTCTCAAAGAAACGGTTCCCCCATCCCAGCGGATCCCGATCTTACTAGGACAATCAGGCGGATTCAAAAGAAAATTCAGAGAGAAATGCAGTCTGTTCAGCTGAACACCTCTGGATCAGACACCTCGAGTTCAGTCATGTCTAAATCACTGAAATCGTATGGGGTGCCCAACCCAGATGGTCTTTCTACTGGACCACCAATGCCCACCATCGCCGCTAACAATTTTGAGATTAAGCCTGGACTCATCAGTATGGTTCAGCAAAATCAGTTTGGTGGGCATCCTACTGAAGATCCGGCCAATCATTTGCAGAGATTTCAACAACTCTGCCGAACTGTAAAGCATCAAGGGGTCACACCTGAGCAATTGAAGGTCATGCTTTTCGAGTTTTCACTCCGAGACAGATCTCAGAAGTGGTTCAATGACATCAAAGTGTCTGAATGGTCGGAGATTTCTGCTGCATTCCTGAGAGAGTATTATCCACCCACAAAGACAGCAGAAATCAGAAATAAACTAGCCACGTTTTCCCAAGAGCCTGATGAAACACTTCGGGAAGCGTGGGCTAGGTTTAAAGATTTACAGAGAGAGTGTCCACACCACAACATGGACAAATGGTTCTTGACGCAGACATTCTACAATAGTCTGCAGCCTCAGACGAAGAGTACTGTTGATTCGTCTGCAGGAGGAGTTTTTCTGGACAAGGAAGTGGATGTAGAATATAAGTTTCTATCAAACCTCGCAGCCAATGATCATTCCACTTCCCGCAGCCTCACGAGGAAAGTACTGGAGGTAGATGCCATAGAATTATTGACTTCGCAGATAGCGAAGCTGAGTCAGCAGATTACAACTTCAGTTCCTCTTCCTCAGCAGCACCTCCTTTGAGTATCAATGCTATGTCTGCCGTAGCACCCATTATCTCATCTTACTGCGAGGTATGTGGTGTTCAGGGTCACTTTGGGCATGACTGTCAGTTCAGTCAACTTCAGATGGAGCAGGCAAACGCCTTCAAACAGAGACAACCAAATTTCCCCCCTCCACACAATTACCAAAATCCACAAAACCATCGACATCCACCTCCACAAAACCATCCTAAACCCCCATACCATCAAACCCCACAAAATTTCCAAAGACCACTACCACAAAACTTCCATCATCCCAATAACTTCCAAACTCCACAAAATTTCCACACCCACCTCCACAAAACAATAACCCACAAGAGCCTAGCAATTCTGAACTGATGAAACTAATATTGTCAATGCAAAATACAAATGAGGAAGCACAGAGGGCCCAAGAGATGCACATAAAACTTCTCGAGACTCAGATTGCTCAATTGGCAGAAACTAATGCACAGAGGCAGCAGGGACAATTGCCAGGGCAACCCATTCAGAGAGAACATGTGAATGCCATCACTCTTCGTAGTGGCATTGCATATGATGCCCCTCCGTTGCCCGTTGATGAAGTTACCCCCAACTGCGGGGAAGAAGAGGGTGGTAGAGGAAGGAAAAAGGAAGAATTCGACGTCTGAAGTCGATTTGTCTGCAGAAGCTGAACAAACAGGGAAGAAAAAAGAGAAGGTTTCTGAAACGCCTTTTACACCAAGGCTACCTTTTCCTCACAGGATGCAACAATCAAAGTTCGATTAGCAGTTTGGTAAGTTCTTGGCTATGGTCAAGAACGTTGAGGTAACGATTCCATTCACAGATTTAATTACCCAAGTGCCTGTTTATGCGAAATTTCTGAAAGACATGATAACGAAGAAAAGAGACTTTGGTGGGGTAGAACGTGTCGCTCTTACTGAAGAGTGTAGTGCTTTTATTCAAAATAAAACCCCACCAAAGTTATAAGATCCTGGTAGTTTTTCCATACCCTGCCATCTTGGACCTATTTTTATTGATAAGGCTTTGTGTGATTTAGAAGCTTCTGTTTCTGTTATGCCATTATCTGTTTATAAGAAACTGAATATTGGAGCACTTAAATGCACACAAATCACTTTACAGATGGCTGATCGTTCTATAAAATACCCTCTAGGTGTTTTAGAGGACGTTCCTGTTAGGGTTGGGAAATTCTATATTCCTGTTGATTTTGTGGTGTTAGATATGGATGAGGATGCTCAGATTCCTATTATTCTTGGTAGGCCGTTTTTGTGTACTGTTGGTGCTGTCATTGATGTCAAGTCTGGGTCTTTAACTCTGAGTGTTGGTGATAATTAAGTGATTTTTAAACTAACCAATGCTGTTAAGGCACCTATACTTGAACAATCTTGTTGGAGGGATGAGGTTTTGGATGAAGTAGGTGTGGAGAAGGTTCCAACTACACCTAAGGTTGCTTCACCGTCTGGAGGTATTATCAAGAACATTTGGAGGTGAAGGATGTTTGATGAGGGTGGCACTCATTGCCAAGCCCCTCCTATTTGAGAGATGGAGGATTATGGTCGTGCGGAACCTTTATAAACCAGCGCTGTGCGAGATGCAACTCGTTTTCTTTCCCTTTTTCCTTTTCTTTTTATTTTTCTTCCTTTTTGTGAGCGAGAGTGAGGGTACTAACATTGTTTTTCCTCTTAGCATCGTCCTTTATTACCTTTTGGCATTGAGGACACTGCCAAGTTCAGCTTGGGGGAGGATTTCTGTTTGTATTCTCTATCTCTTTTACTGCTAGGATAGATTTATTGCTTTCGAAAAATACTGAAAAAAATCAAAAAAATATGGTTCCCATGACTGGTTTAGTTGCCTCCCTGTGCTCCTTGTCGTGGTCTTATTGAAAATGATTTGACTTTGTTTTCTGGATAGCTGGGCATTTGTGATCTTGAGGCTATGATTTGAAGTTTGATTGCTATGATTTCGAGCGAGTTTTGATTATATTACACTACATTGTGCAGCATGCCTGAATTGGTTAGACTGCGAGGCCTCTTTGAAGCCTATTGGATTCATATTATTATCCAGTCTATTTTTATGTGTTAGTTCCTCTTTAGTGGATTGCTCTTGACTTTGACTTCGTACTTGTCTGATTTTCGATGACTTTGTAGCATTTGCTGTGATAGAGGCGTTCTTTTGTCTTATTCTTGAGCTTCAGAGTGAATTTTTGATATATTTTTTATCCTCCTTAGCCCCGCTGAGCCGAATGACTTGTTTCGTATCACTTAAACCCCTATTATGAGCCCAAGGCCTTAACTTGATATTATTCCAAGCCTAGCTTGGGGGAGCTTTTGTATGGGTTGAGTTTGAGATTGGTTTCTTGGTTTAGTCTGGTTGTTGAGGAATTTAAAGTGTATTGTTGCGGTTTGAGAGTGAGAAAAAGAAAAGAAAAAGCAATTTTAGAGTTGTGTGAATGAAGTTCAGAAAAATGAAAGAAAAATGAAATAAAAGTTCAAAAGCACTCGAAGTTCTTTCATTCACGTACGTTCTTAAAGAAATATTCGCTTGATTGCTTGAAAATTGGGTTTGTTATGAGTTGTCATTGATTTATGAGAGTTGGGTTACTTTACGTGGTTTTATGGTGTTGTTGGGAGTTGTGTAGGCCATCTTAGGCCTTGTTTGAATGATTTATGCTCCCCCTTTCTTGGTTTTTCCACCACATTTCCCAAAAGTGTCTCCTACCTCTTACCTAAGCCCCATTACAACCCTCTAAAGTCCTCTTGAGTTCGTGTCTGCAGTGTTCATTTGATTGATTTCGAGTCAGATTGTCAAAGTTAAAGAGTATTCCTGCTAATTGAGTCGACTTGACTAGGATGAGCGTCATTGAACCTTCTTAAACACATGAGAGTGTGAGTGGGAAGGGTATTTGTGGTCGGGTTGGTGAGTGTTCTAGCATATTCTTTGCCTGCCACAAAATAGAGAGGAGTGACACCCTTGTGAGAGCCTTTTCAGGACTTGTATGCCTTGTGGATGCTTGAGTTTGATAAATTGCTTGGATGATTGGTGGTTGGATGAATTTGATTAGCCAAACTTGAATTATGCCTGCTTGAACGATTCTTAGTCTTGAAAATGTTTTGAGCTTTAATTGCAAATCAAGTTTGGATAGAGTCAAAATACCTAGAGGAAACTGATATCACGTATTTATATAGACTTTTCTCCCTTATTTACAAGCTAATTTGTGCATTATTGGAGCTCTTGGGAGCTATTTTAAGCTAACTATCGTATATAGTTGTGGTTTTGTGTTTTAGTGTTGAATTGCAGGTTTTAGGGAGTTTTCTCCTTATTCCCGAGCCATTTGGAAGCAACCACGACTTTACGAGATGTTACGAGGCACGTAGGATTGCTCACGAGCTTTATGGGTAGTTTAGGAGGTCCAAAGACCTCTAAACGTTAAGAATTGAGAGCCAAAGAGTCAAAATGGAGTTTTCCGTACTCTGATCGGGCAAAAATGGCCCGATCGGGCGAAGATATATTGATCGGGTACATAAGTTGCGGGCCCGATCGGGCAAGGCTTGCCCGATCCGATCGGGCGAGAGGCGAAGTACCCAGACCCGATCGGGCACCTGCTGCCCTACCCGATCGGGTGGAGAGCCTATAGATCTCATTGTGCAGCTGCGCGTGTGGGGAGCAAGCTGGCCATTATTTGTCGCCAGGCCCGATCGGGTGGTGTCCCAGGGCCCGATCGGGTGGTGTCCCAGGGCCCGATCGGGTGAGCCCAAATCTCACACGCATCTTTCTGGGTTGCTACGCTGAACGAGAAATAACGAGGCTGAAAATCTTACTATGGGCCCGATCGGGTGGCCCTGTGCCCGATCGGGTCCCGTGCATTTTCTCGCGGATTTCGTCTTTAATTTCCGTGTTTAGTTAGACTTGAGGGGGTATTATAAATACCTTTTCCTCATTATTTTAGAGACATCTTTTTATCATCTTTTACTCTAGTTTTATTTCTCATAGTTCTTAGCTTAGTTTAAACACTTTAGATTATATTAAAGGTGATTGAACCTATTCGATTTCAATAAAAGTTCTTGCTTTCTGTCAATTGGTATTCTTCTCTACTCTAATCTCTTTTATTATTCTTAATTGCTTAGCTTAAGTATTTAATCATTCATGATGCAATTATTGGGGTTTCCAATTAGTTTTGTTATTGTCAATTCAATTATAAGTGAGTAGTTCTCTTTCTAGGGTGTTAGATAGGGAAGCCATGTTTATACCATGATTGTTGTTTAGATTTCTATCAATTTCTAGGGCTTGATTAGGGTGATTGTGATGTGGTTTGTTCTTAATTAGTGATTGATGTTAGTGTACAATTTCATTGATTGCTTATGGTTAATAGTTGTTTGCACAGATCCGTCTTACGACTAGAGTCCTAGGACACGTCAGTAGTTCTGATTACGTTAGTGAACATGCGGCATATGTTGAACTATGAGCGTTGAGTGTTAACCATAGCTCAACACATGCTCTAATCCCTCGACTCTTGACTTAGGTTTTGATAGTAGTTGACCTTGTTTGATTGGTATAAGCATGGTGGACCGACCTAATACCCTAGGTTTTTATTCCATAGTTAAACCCTCAGTTTAATTCGTCCTCCTTAGTTTAATCATTAGTTCAGTTAATTCTTCCCTGATTTTGTCTGAAGTAGCTAATTGATTGAATATTAACTTAGAAACTCTGTCTCCCTGTGGATTCGACCCTGCTTCCATTGATTACCATAGTTAGAGGACTGTAGGTTTATCTTTGATTAGGTGATACGACTAAATCCTATCAGAAACGAGTCAAAACACAGATATTCGTTATACATTCCACCTTATTACTTAGGGAACTACAGAATCCTTGAAAAAACAATATAATAATATTAAATATAATAGGAAAATTCCCAACGGTACACTTTTAGAATTGACTTCACTTATTAGTACACTTTCATCTTTTTGACTTCTTAATGGTACACTTGTAGTTTGAAATCTTCCCTACCGTGATCATTCCGTTAAATAAAATGTTAATTTAGAGTTAGGAGTTTGCCTTGTTTTGCGTGCTTTGTCTTTTTCAAGATTAAAATGACGTTTTTTCGAAATCGGACACCACTGTGCATCCTTTAGGGAAAAAAATTTAAAGAATCCCTATGAAATGAGTACCAATAAACCGAGTTTTCGGACACGTACCTCGAGATGACTTTTTGATAGCCAAAAAGGCCTCTCGAATTACGTGCTCGAAAACCCGACTTGTAGGTACCCGTTTTGTAGGGATTATCAAAATTATTGTCAATAAAGGGTGCATGGTGGTATTCGTTTTTCAAAAAAACGTTAACTTCACCTAGAAAAAGTCAAATCACATAAATGAGGCAAATCCCTAACCCTAATTAACCCTAAACTAACCTTTTATTTAACGGAATGTTCACGGTAGGGAAAATTTCAACCTACAAGTGTACCATTAAGAAGTCAAATCTTCACGTTGAAAAAGTCAAAGCACATAAAATGAGGCAAATCCCTAACCCTAATTAACCCTAAACTAACCTTTTCTTTAACGGAATGTTCATGGTAGGGAAAATTTCAACCTACAAGTGTACCATTAAGAAGTAAAAAAGATAAAAGTGTACTAGTGAGAGAAGGCAATTCTATGACTGTACTGTTGGGAATTTCCCTTATTATAATGCATGCCACATGTTTAAAATTCTAATTTTCTAAACTAATTTCACATTTCTTAGAAAACATACTTCATCCATTTGTTTTTATTTGATTAGTTTCTTTCATCATGTTTGTCCAATGTTTATAGTATACATAGCTTCAACTATTTATATCTTAAAAAAACCAATGAACAAAAATTGTAAGAAAGGAGATGTATTGAAAATGTCGAAAGAGACAAGCAGACAAATTCGACATACTCTGACGGCGCGACCATATATTTCTCAAGGATTAGTAAGAATAGATAGTTGAAGAACACAAAACTACTCCCTTCGTTCTTATTTGATGTTCCCATTTGGAATATGGGGGAAAACTAATGCAAATTGATGTGGATGAAAATATTTTAAATTTTATATTGTATACAGTGTAATTTGATACTTTTTTCTTTTGAAAAAGTAAGAGAGAGAAAGAAAAGTGGGTGATTGAGAAATAAATTATTCTAAAGTGAGCCAATGTATAAGATAAAAAGTAAAAAATATTGTAAATATTTGGTTGTTGCAGGGTAAGATGGGGAAATAAATGTTATTAAAATGGAAAAGATATAAAATGGGAATAACTTTTAGAAACATCCCAAAAAGAAAAATGGGAACATCAAATAGGAACGGAGGGAGTAGCATCTAAAGTCCATATAGGCCATCAATTCATAAAACAAGACATAGACTGCATATTTGATTGACACAGTGAGACACACGTCAAAAAGGATCTCCATATTCCAACATCTAGAACTTATGCTCTTTGGAGTGCGAAAGTTTCATCTATTGTAGGTGTTAAAGAACCAACTCAACAAAAAGTATAAACTGATGGTTAAGGCTCAAAAATATGTTATATACTCCATCATGCCCTCGCATACAGGAGCCCAATGGGTTAAAAGTGTAGAACCTACCAACACACATTTTCCCCCAAACCTGACGCTATTATATACAACATTTGCAATCATTATAAAACAAAAATGTCCAGCAAGGTGGAAAACCTGATAGCTGTTGGGGATAGAT